>JANHFQ010004601.1:13075-25461 GCA_032468035.1 Aparallactus werneri
ATGCAGTTCCAGTTTAAACAATTTATTAGTTTTTAATACAACATGCAAAGAAAATACAAAAGTAAATAGTAGGGAAATTAGGAAGAGATAAGGAAAGAGGAGAGTGGGGGAAAACAAGGTGGGATAAACTAGCCATTTCTATAACAACAAATCTATCTAATCAGTAAACCCAAAATCAAAGTTTCATTTTTCCCACCTCAAGAACAAACCTTCAGAAGCGGTTTCCAAGTAGTCTATGCAGTTCTTACAATAATTGCATTGTCTCCATCTTACTTCCTTTTTTAATGCCACCTGTCACTTCTTTAAATTCCCAGTTTTAACAATCTTCATGCATATTGCTTCCTGTCTTTTAACTTTCTTGCGTGGGTGCAGATATGTCTGTTTTTCTTTCTCCCTAAAACATATACAGGTATTTGTCAACTTACAACAGCTTGCTTAGTGACTATTCAAAGTTTCAACAACACTAAAAATGTGATTTACGACTGTTTTTCACAGTTAAAGCCCTTCCAGCATCCCACTGATCATATGATCAACATTCAAATGCTTGGAGACTGGTTCATACTTATGACCGTTGCTGTGTCCTGATCCCAATTTACAACCTTCCGACAAGAAAACCCCAATGGGGCTTTGCTTAACTTAATCACCGAGTTACTAATTTATCAACTGCAGTGATTCACTTAACAACTGTTTCAAGAAAGGTTGTAGAATGAGGCAAAACTCACTTAACAAAAGTCTCACTTAACCGAAATTTTGGCTCAATTGAAGACGTAAGTCAAAGACTGTCTGTAGTTTTTCCTGATCTTCAGTGCTCTAAAGTTCTTGAGCGCGATCTCTTTACGCCTTAAACTTACAATCATTCATTTAATGACCATTCAATGTTGCCACCCTGCTGAAAAGAGTAACTTATGATCAGTCCTCGCACATGTGACCATTGCAGTAGTCCCTGTGATCAAAATTTGGGCACTTGGCAACCAGTATGTTTTCAGGAGAGTTGCAATGTCCGAGGGTTGTGTGGATTGCCATTTGTGACTTTCCTTGGTGAGTTCCAAAAGATAAGTCAATGGAGGAAGCTAGATTTGCTTAATGGCCATGTGATTTGTTTCATGGTAGAAAGGTCATAAAAGTGAGCACAACTCACTTAATGACTTGCATTGCTTAGCAATACTAGTTTTGGTACCAATTGTGGTTGTAAGTTGAAGACTACCTGCAGTGAGTTCAGTTTCCCAGTTTTTCCTCAAGTTGCATTCTTGAGCAACATATGAAGAACGGTTGCAGGAATTAGGTATGTCTAGTCTAGTAAAAAGAAGGACCAGGGGTGACATGATAGCAATGTTCCAGTATTGGAGGGCTGCTACAAAGAAGAGGTGGGGGAGTCAACCTATTCTCCAAAGGTCCTGAAAGCAGGACAAGAAATTAACCAAGGAGAGAACCAACCTAGAAATAAGGAAAACTTTCCTGTCAATGAGAACAATCAACCAGTGTAACAGCTTGCCTTCAAAATTGTGGGCCATCCTTCACTGGAGGCTTTTAAGAAGAGTGTCAAAGAGATTGGACAGCCACTTGTCTGAAATGGTATAGGGTCTCCTGCTTGAGCAGAGGGTTGGACTAGACCAGGGGTCTGCAACCTTAAACATTCAAACAGCCTTTGGACCCGTTTCCCACAGAAAAGAAAACACTGGGAGCCACAAAACCTGTCTGGGCATGGCCAACTTGACATCATTCTCCCACCCAGTCACATGACTCCTCCAACCACACCTACCCAGGTTTTGTGGCCCCCAGTATTTTCTTTTCCCTGGGAAACTGGAATATCTTTCTCTGGTGTCTGTCGGTCTCTCACTCTCTCTCTCTCTCTCTCTCTCTCTCTCTCTCTCTCTCTCTCTCCTCTCTCTCTTCTCTCTCTTTCCCTCTCATCTCTCTTTCTCTCATCACTCCCTCATCTCTCTCTTTCCCCCTCTCTTTCTCTCTGTCTCCCACTCCCACTCTCTCTTATCTCTCATCTCTTTCTCCCTCCCTCATTTCTCCCTCTCCCTCTCTTTCCCTTTTATCTCTTTCTCCCTCTCTCATCTCTCTCTCTCATCTCTTTCTCCCCTCTTTCTCCCTCTCTCTCTCTCATCTCTTTTTCCCTCTCTCATCTCTGTCTCTCTCTCTCTCTCCTTTTCTCTCTCCTCTTTCTCCCTCTCATCTCTCCCTCTCTCCCTTCTTTCTCCCTTTCTCTCTCTGTCTCTGTCATTTATTTCTCCCTCTCTCATCTTTCTCCCTCTTTCTCCCTCTCTCATCTCTATCCCACCTCTCTCATCTCTTTCTCCCTTTCTCTCTCTTTCTCATCACTCTCATCTCTTTCTTTCTTATTTCTCTTTCTCTCACCTCTCTCTCTCGGGCTGGCCAGTGTCTCAGGGCAGAGAAAAGTCACGCATCTCCCCCAGTGGCCAAAGTGTGCACAGCACCAAGAAGGGCTGGGAGAAGTGGCAAGTAGAGGGGTGCTTCGCTCCCGCTCTGGAGTATGGAACGAGTCTCCATCTGCTCCATCTGCTGCGGTCGCCCTTCTCAGGGCAGGCAAGGAGTGAGTGGAAGGGGAGGGCGAGGCCAGCCAGTGGTGGGATCATCCGACAGAGAGCCGCAGGAGAGGGCCCAAAGAGCCACACGCAGCTCTAGAACCGCACGTTGCCGACCCCCGGACTAGAAGATCTTCAAGGTGCCTTCCAACTCTTACTATTCTGTGTTCTATTTCTCACCTAGATGTTTATGGAGAGCTGAGGGCTCCTAAACTTGTCCTTTTAGTTTTCCTGATTCATGGAACTGCTTTCCAGTCTTTGCCGTGCCCTATAATCCCAACTAAACTGCCGTACTTGGATTCCTTCCAAGGAATGGACTTCAAACTGTTAAGTCTCCTAAGCAACTGATTTCATTTCCCTTGCACCAGCCCAGGCAGTTAAATATTAACTCCCCATAAGGTAGCCGGGGAGGATTATTTATTCAGGTTCCTATATCGGAATGCAGAAGAGCCACAGAGAAATGTCTCGCCTTTTATTTGAAGCATGTTTCAAGTGATGAACATTCATAGGGTGAAGTTGCTTTAGGGAGAAAGCGTAGCCGGTCTCCCCTTGCCCCTTTCATTTTTTGTGTCAGAGCACCCAAGGACAAACACAGTAGCCAAGGGGGAAAAAACCATACCTTTTGACTAGTTGCTGGGACATACATCATTCAGCACATGGCGTATACTCAATGCATGCAGTTTCTTGTTAGAGTTTCCAGTCGTGGCTGGATGTTTACCTAACCTTGGCTCACTTTATACTATTGCAATTTGTGCACGCCGGATCTTTCCTGTTTTGCATCACAAGCAACAATATACATAAAACGCAAAGAAACGGAAATATTTGTATATTATGAGTACAAACATTTATGCGACACTATAAAGCCGTTTCCTCAATTACGCCAAATAACTTGCTTTCAATTTATTGGCAACTGTGCCCAGTATCTGTTAAGAGTCATCTTGGAATCAGATGTTGCCGATTCTTGCTGAAAGAGGCATTGTTATTTTTTTCGCCCAGGAAGCTGATGATTTCACTCCTGTTACATAAATATGTCATTTATATAACAGGAGCTTCAGGGAAATTATTTGGACCCCCTCCCAAATCTCTTTCCTTTTCAAAAGGAGGCTGGATCAGGAGCTGCCTGCTGGGCGGGGCTGAAGAGATGTGAAACTGGTACAAACAAGGCATAAACTCTTGCACGGTGGCCTGAATGGCCAGCAGGATCTGTTCAATCTAAAATGAATCTGCCATGGCACTTACAGGTAGTCCTCAACTTATGACCACAGTTGAGCCCAACATTTATGTTGCTAAGTGAGACAGTTAAGTGAATTCAGCTTCGTTTTACAGCCTTTCTTGACGCAGCTATTAAGTGAATCACTGCAGTTGTTAAGTTAATAACGCGGTTGTTAAATGAATCTGTCTTCCCCGTTGACTTTGCTTGTCAGAAAGTCGCAAAAGGGAATCCCCTACCCTCGGGACACTGCAACCATCATAAATATGAGCCAGCTACCAAGCATCCAAATTTTGTTCAAGTGACCGTGGGAATGCTGCAACGGTCGTCAGTGTGAAAAATGGTCATAGGTCTTTTTGTTTTTAAAATGCTGCTGTAACTTCAGTCACTGAATGGTTGTAAGTCAAGCCTGCATTTGTTTTTGCTGTTACCAGCCCAAGGCATAATTTTATTCAGGGTGGTATCTATTGGGCTTTCTCTGGTACTCAATTTGGTTAACCTGTTGAATTTTCATCAGCATTCTCAATTGAGGCAGGGACATCCATGCCCCATTATAGTCGAGATAGTGATGGACTTTGACTGCTCTGCCCTTTTCCACTTACCTGTTCAGACCTACCAAGTTTTCTTATTTCCTTTCTCTCCCCCCCCCTTCTTTTCTCCAGTGGATTCTCTCTGCCTGAGATGGGCACCTCCTAAACACAAGCAAGCCAAGATTTCCAAGAAGTGAAGGAAAAACTGACTTGAAAAACTGAAAGGGTTTGGCTCCATATCTGCTTTTTTATTTTAGAACATGTTCAATAATTTAGCAATCCTGTCAGTCTTGTACTGAGAGGACATACATGGAACAGGTAGTTTGGGGTTATGAGAAACACCTTGCAACAATTCTGCCCAGGTGGGTTCATTTGAATGAAGAACTACTTATTTATCCCCCTCCTTTTTTTCCTGCTGCTTGATATAGAACTGTTTTTTTCTTTCTCGCCAAACTGAGTGTCTTCTCTAAAATAGAAGCGGTATCTTCATTCTTATCATAAAAGGAGCAGATAAATCATTCTATTATTTCTTATCGACAGTTCTAACAGGTGATTAAATATGGCAGAATTGTGGTAGAACAAGATCTGAGCAGTAAATAAACACAGGGATTGGATATTTGAGCAGCAAATGGCCAACAAAAGGTGGAGGCACTATTTACTATCAGTAATCAATAGATTATTGACTAAGCTAGGAAGGAGGAAAGAGATTCTGGAGATCTCCAACTTATTGAAACATTGAACGATCAGCCTTGTTCAAAAAATTTTTTGGGGGAATGTGTCTTCTGTAATTCTCTTAAGTCTCTCTTGGTAGATCTGTTGTCACTCTCAGTATCTTCATAAAGAGGCAAGTACTTTGGACATTCTATCAAAGCTCATACATGTTTTAGGTGTACTAGATAAGTAGCTTGAATCCTTCCACTGTCACATAGCTATTATCAATGTGGGAAAAGAAAGAATGTTTTGAAGCAGTATCACTGGCTCCAGAGTCAATTTTTAAGGTCAATGTCTGCCCAAAAACAAGTTGTCTTAGAGTCAAACACTTAGTAGCCAGTAGCATGAGATCAGGATTTGGGTGTTAAGACTCAGGAAAAAGTGGAAATAGGCACCTATAAAAAGGCTGTTCCATAGTGCAGTATGGCTTATGTGATGTAACTAAAAGGAATTAACCAATTCCTTTTGCAGAACCTCAAAGGAAATGGTTTTCTCTAGAAACTAAATGCTGAACAAGGATGGGAAAAACATGCTTTTAACTTAAGTGCCCTTCTAAATGGCATCCTTTACCCAGATGGATGAACTCTGGTGAAAACTGTCTAGAAGGATATTGTAGGATTACTCGACATTTCCCCCTTCCATCGTATGAATCGCATGTGGTGGTGATCAAATGAGAAGGGACTTTTCCAAAAGATCAAAAGTCTCTTGAAGCGATGAAGTGGACCAAAGAGGAAAAACTTGCCACTCTTTATACCACCAGTTTCCGCTGAGGTCCTCGCACAGTTTCAGTCCTGGGGACCGTGATTTTGGGAGGGAGGCTGAAGCATGTGGATGTCTTGGGTAGAAACATCTATTCACATAGTTGCTGTAGTTTTTATTGTGTATACCATATACATAGTGTGTTCTGCTTAAGAAATATTTTAATAAAAAAAACATAACCCAAGTGCTGTGCAGTTTTTATGACTTATGATTTATTTACAAGAACTACAGTTGATCCTTAATAGTGGCACAGTGAAAAAACTGCCAACAACAAGGAACAGCCCTGGGAAAGGAAAACTAGAGAAAAGATCCTTCTAAGGAGGAACAAACTATAGCAGGAAATGAAGCCCAATTTGTATCAATATGCTTAGGTCACAGAAACTATATCCTTTTCATAACAGGTAATTCACACTTGTTACGCTTCTTGTGGAGGGGTTTACTAATGCATCTCTTCCTCATTTTCACAAGGTTTGACTAACAGCAGCATGCCAAGATGTTAATTGTTTTAACACTCAACCTCGGTGAACCTCACTTGCCAAATATGACTGGGTTGTTTTTCTTGATTGGCTTGGGTCTGGTGACAGTTTTGTAGAAGAATTGCACACCTATCATAATCCCAGACTCTTGACCAACTCATGCCAAGTATTCATTGCACAGGTCATGTGGCAAGATCAATTGCATGAGTCATTATGCTCGGCTGTAGGCAATGCAGATCCTGGTAGTTTGGCATTTACTTCCTGCATGCCTTCTGGAGAGTTCTATCTGTAGATCTTAATGCTCATAACCAAATGCTTTGCCATCTGTTAAATGTTCCCTAGTTCCACCTTGACGTTTCTCGGGAGATTAAAATTCACAAAGCTTCCCTTTGGTATTAAATAAAAGCCATATTAGTGTAGAATTACTGTTTACTTTATTAAAACCCTTCATTTCAAAAGCAGCAACTGATTTCAATCTTTCCACAAAAGATGATGCATACTTTACTTTTTTTTAAAGTGTGTGCAAACATAAAATTATCTAAATACAGTCACAATCCTCTTTCCCCAAAGAGGGCAGTTTCGATCATTGAATTTCAATCATCAGTCCCACTTCCTTTTAATTTTGCGGCCCGGCTGGGGGTTATTTCCATCCAAGCATACTTGGAAACAAGCGGTCCCCTTCATCTCCTTCACATCGGAGTCTGTGCTGCTCCATAAATCTGTCAGGCTGACGGTTGGTGACACAGAATGAAAATTTGATGGTATCTTTACAACAGAGGTGTCCACACAAACACACAAGAACAGCCCAGAAACTCTGCCCTCACCCCACCTTGGAGGGCTTTATAAATTACACAGCGGAAACATCCAGAGGTGGCATTTCTACCCATGTACAATTTCAGCTTAAATCAGGCAAAATTGCAAGACTAGCAGCACATAGAAGTGGGCCTAATCACCCAGTCAAAGATCAAAAGGCAACAGGTTGGTTTCAAAGTCCCAGCACCTCTCGCCGAGTCTCCTTTTATTCAGTCTGTGAGCCAGAAGGAGGGGTGGGTAAATACTAAGTCACATAGAGAGCCCAGAAGAGAGAAACGAGGGCCAAGTAAACCAAACATGAGTGGAAGTGGTCTTATAGAATATATCCCTTTTTCACAGCTCGGTGGTTGTGTTGTACTTACCTTGACCTGCTTCACATAAGCTGAGACCATGACAGCTTAAGGCAGTAGTACTACTAACCCTGTAAAAATCATCCCATCAATCCAAGTTAACTAATGGCATTATCTACTTGGCAAGGCAGTGATCTTCAAGAGGGAGAAATTAGGTTAGGACACATGCTCCTCTCTGAATTGTCCTGTTGGGCAAGATACCAGACAGCGACCTCAATTCAATCCTAAGGAAGAAAGGATTCGGCTGATGGATTCTCTTCAAAGGGCTCCACTTTGGTCCTCGAATAACGTCCAGCTATTGTGGAAGACCTTGTCTTCACGACAACTGTTAGGAAGGCTACAAGAAAATTCACATTATGAGCAGGAAAGGAGGAACTGGACAGAGAGGAACCTGTCTTGAAACCGATCACGTTTCAAAACGTATGTGAGGAATGCAATCGGAGAAGGGTGCCAGCTACTCAACAGAGAGATTAGTCATATCCAAATGCAGTTCAGGAATTTGCCTAAAAAGGTGACTAGGTTCTCGCTGACTTATGAAATTATATCCACAGTAAGAAAGCAGGTTTATTACAGATTTGTATCCCAACTATGATTTTTTTAAAAAGGTCAAGTCGCAGGGAAAGAGGCAAAAAAAGAGACACTCCTGGATAATTACGAATTAGATCCTCGGAGTAAAAGCCAGGAATAGGAGTGAAGCAGTGAACTTTTTAAAAAGCCATATGCTAGGCCAAGACCACAGGTAGATTTACAAAATACACACTCGATGAACACCTGAGAGGCAGTTCGGGCTTCGGCGGAACAGTACCACATCCTAATCGAATCACGCTGCCTTCCCTGTACCCAGCATGCAAAGAGAAAGCTTGAAGCACAGGCTTCAAAATGAAATAGGGAGATCATCGCCAGGAGGATAAAACAGGAAGACAACCACTTTCCCTGCGCAACTTGGGGTGGGAGTGGTAAGTTACCACAGCCAGGTCTGGAGGAAGAGAAGAAGTGGTAGACCAACCCTGCAGGCTACAGAAATAGAACTGTTGAGAACGCTCTTATTCGGTGAATCGGAACACAAGGCCTCTTCCGGGGTGGCCTTTGTAGGTACCGTCACCTGCTGAAGCTCCACTTCTGGAACTTTTTCCTTAATCCAGTTAGCATAGAAAGGAAGTCGGATGTAAACACCAGGTCTGTTGGCAGCCCCACAGTTGGATCCCCAGCTCACAACGCCAGCCTGGAACCAGGCGTTGTCCACGAGACAGGAAAGGGGCCCCCCAGAATCACCCTAAAAATAAAAACAAAAGGAATTAAAGACATTTAATGGGGTCATTTTTTTTGAGGGGTGGGAGGGGTTTGCAAATGAAAAGAAGTAGAGAATCCATAAGCATACCGTCTGATAATATGAAGAGGAATCAGAAACAGAGAGAGGTTATAGCAGTGACTTTCAAACCTGGTAACTTTACGATGGTTGGACTTTAACTCCCAGAATCCCCCAGCTTCCCGGGGATTCTGAGAGTTTAAGTCCACCCATCTTAAAGTTGCTAAGGTTGAGAAATGCTGGTCTAGTTAGCCTAAAGCGCAGGAAAACCCAACTGTTTTATTAGCCTCCTCTAATAAAGGAATGCTTTCTTGCGCAATCCTCACAAAATGCCCGAGAACTCCTGCAGAGGATGGTTTTCAGGGCCTCGCATCCTACCACCATCACTACCACCGCACTTGGCCAAATAATGGCACCCCTAACTTCCTCCCAGTGGCCTCACCTGACAGGCATCCTTCTTGCCGTCTACAAAACCAGCACACATCATGTCAACGTGGAGGGTGTGGGACTCCTCGGGATCTGGGTTCCTTCTGTACAGGCACCTGCAGGTGTCCAGACCAATGATGGGCACTTCGAGTTGTTGTAGTGTCATGGGATTGGGGAGGCTCGCTACAGGGAAGGAGACGGCATAGAGTCAGTGTGGAGGCAAGACATCCTGAAGGATCTATTTATAAGTGTTAAGCAGGAAGGACAGTCTTCCTGTGGTGGGGAACCTAAACTAAGAAATGGTAGATTTCAGGACTTCCTGGAAGCCAAGCAGTCTCCTCTGTTGACCAACCGCAGGTAACCACATGAGTATCTCTTCCTGGATCAGTCCAACATGTTCCTTAGCCCCACACTTTCTGTCTCCCAACCGGATGTCTTTGGAACAAATGTGCACAGAGCCATGCTCTACTCCTACTGTCATTACATCACAGTTGCTCTTTGAAGACCTCCTGTCCCCAACCCAGAAATAACATTAAGTCTTCAAGACCACTAGTTCTTGAGGAAACAATTCTTCACGAATGTGTCCAGTCCCCATAAAGTCAGCAGCTATTCCCATTCTCGTGGTAATGAACTCCACAGATCAATTATTGTGCAGTGTAAAGATGCCTTTTCTTTTGACTATTCTATTCTCCACATTGTCCATGCATGGCTTTATATAACTTGATCATCAATGTTTTTCCAAGCTAAACCATACCAAATCATTTCTTCTTGTAAGGGAAGCATTCAACTATTCTGAATGTTGGCTTACATTCTTCTGCATTTTCATAATAATGGCTTCAAACTATTGTCTAAGTCCAGGACAGGGGGTCTCCAACATTGGCCACTTTAAGACTTGTGGAATTCAACTCCTAGAATTCTGGGAGTTGAAGTCCACAAGACTTAAAGTGGCCAAGGTTGGTGACTCCTGGTCTAGTAGATGGCATTATAATTTCTAGCAACCAGGCCTGTTTACGGTTCCTCAACACCTTGACTTCTCTAGAGGTTTTCCAAATGCTACTCTGTTTTTATTATCCACATACTATTAAAACTCTGCTATCCATCTGTTTGTAACCCTTAATTGGGCAAAGCAGTGCACCACAGGGCAACATTTTTTGAATCAACCTCTCTCAAATGATCTATAGCTTAAAGAATGCTACCAAATCCAGGACCTATTATTCCTAGGAGATTGAGATTTTGACAAAATTGTGGCTGCTTCAGTTGTATCTGCTTCATTCCATTTCCAATGGTCCCTGCTGGCTTCTCACAAATCAATGGGGAAGCCAGCAGGAAACCAGAAGGAAACTTTGCTCCGACTGTTTTTCTGCCTTTCTATGGTCCTTCTGTTTCTCAGTTTAGTTAATATCTCTCAAACAATAACCCAACAGGTTGTCAATGGTTATTATTTTTATTATGGAATGTTTTCTTTTATTGTTTTCTTTTAGATATTTATACCCTTGCAAGTTCCTCTTATTTTTGATTCTTAAAAAACAGATGCCATAGAAATACAGGTAGTTCTCGACCTATGACCACAATGGAGCCCGTTCTGTTGCTAACGAGCAATTTGTTAAGTGAGTTTTGCCCCGTGTTACGACCTTTCTTGCCATTCACTTGTTAAGTGAATCACTGCAGTTGTTAAATAAGCAACACAGTCGTTAGGTGAATCTGGCTTCCCGATTCATGTTGTTGGTCAGAAGATCGGAAAAGGGGATCACAAAACCCCAGGACACTGCAACCGTCATAAATATGAGTTGATTGCCAAGCGGCTGAGTTTTGATCATGTGACCATGGGGATCTTGCAATGGTCGTAAGTGTGAAAAATGATCATAAGTCAGTTTCTTCAGTGCATTATATCTTTGAATATATGAAACAGTCATTAAATGAACTGTTGTAAATCAAGGACTCCTTGTAAAATGTTGGACGCCCAAAATCAACTGCTCTAACATTAAATTGGAGAAACTTCATTTGGAATAAGAAGGTAAGAAAGCTAAATCCTGAATGTGCCTGGAAGAATTTGCAGCAAGAGAATCTGAATTACATAGGTAGTCCTCAACTTATGACCCCAATTCAGCCCAATGTTTCTGTTGTTAAGTGAGACATCGGTTAAGTGGGTTTTGCTGCATTTTACAACCTTTCTTGCCACAGTTGTTAAGTGAATCACTGCAGTTGATAAGTTAGTACCATGGTTGTTAAGTGAACCTGGCTCCCCCATGGATTTTGCTCATCAAAAGAGTATCACATGGCCTTGGGACACAGCAACGGTCGTAAGTATGAACCAGCTGCCAAGCATCTGAATTTTGATCACATGATCATGGGGCTCCTGCAGAGATCATAAAAGGTGAAAAGGTGTGAAAAAGGTCATAAGTCGCTTTTTTCAATGCCGTTGTTAACTTTGAACAGTTACTGAATAAACTGTTGTAAGTTGAGGACTACCTGCACAGAAATGGTTCACCATTTCAGAGATATCTTGCATACTTTAAATCAGAAAATAAAGAAAGCATGCCATCCTTTGGGTACAAGTGGAGCCACAATGCCACATTTACCTGGCTAGGCCTATTGAGAAATTCTGGGATTTATAACATCACCACCCCCCGAAGCCTGGCAAAGAATAGGGATGACAGCCCTAGATGAAATCTGTAGATGAAAATCTTTTGTCCTTACTAGTTTCATGGATGTTCCCCCAGCCAGTGACGGTGCATGTCATGCCTTGCGGGAAGTTGACCGAAGAGGCAGGCAGGCAGATCGGCCGTACGGTCCGAGAATAGTTGGCGGGGGCTTTGAGTCTCACCAGGGCAATGTCTCCTTGAGAGCCTTCGTCTTCATTGAAATCGGGGTGCTTAATCACTTCATCTATTTTCATCACTTGGATGTCTGGCGAGGGGTTTTTCAGCTGGAAGGACCCCAGGGTCACGTCGTACAACGTGATCTCATTCACCCTGCAGAGAGGAAGAATGTCGTCATTTCTGAGACTGTAAGACTGTAAGATCATCCCAGCCCCGATCTTCTCTTCCCAGCGAGGGCCAAACAGATTCCCTTGGAAGTACCCAAGCATGGCAAGAAGGCAGTGATAACCCACCTGCGTTTCCCCCACCCCAACCCCAATGTTTCAATATCATACATCCTACTTCTTAACCTAACATAGGTAAAGGTAAAGATTCCCTCGCACATACGTGCTAGTCGTTTCCGACTCTAGGGGGCGGTGCTCATCTCCATTTCA
>JANHFQ010004602.1:41130-51936 GCA_032468035.1 Aparallactus werneri
CCTGTTTTTGAGTTATATGAAAGAAGTAATTTTCACTAGATTACTCCTGTGGCTACCAATATCTTCTTGACAGAAATACTGAGTTCTTTAAGAATACAAACATACCTTTTATATGCTCTGAGGCTCTGAGAGCGTTTCTAATATTTTATTGCTATTTATTTTGCTGATGCATTGCTTCAGTTTAAAAATATAAAGGATTAGAAGGAAATAAATAGTAAGCGTTGACATAACTGTAAATGTCACTGTGATTGTAGCTGCCAGTCAACCCTTCAGGCCACACTATCAGTCCATAGCCCCATAAGGGAGAGATGTCCTCAGCCAGGCACAGAGTGCGATTAACACAGTCCCTTTCCTTTTCAGGAGATACTGTAAGAAAGGATGGTGCCTTTTAAAACAAGGAGAGGCACACCAGTAATGCCTTTTGACTAAGAAAGGAAAAAGCACAGCATACACCACCTTTCCTTTTAGTATTTGATTAAACTTTGGAAATCCCCTCAAACGACAAATTCTTTAAACACTAAGATCAATAAAGTATTTTGTTGCTGCTGTTGTTTTCCTTGGTAATGCTTTCCAGAGAGATGACTGGAAGAGATGACTTCCAGCCTTGGTAATGCTCTCCAAAGAGATGACTTTCCAGTTCTTTACCAGATATGGGAGCATGATTTGTTTTCTAGGAAAGATGAATTTATTCTTCTATTCTTCTCATCTCTCCTATTACTTATCTCATTTTCTTTTGACTATAGCTTTGTTGCTTGTATCTTATGATTTATATTGCTTATTTAGTATCCTAGTATGGTTTATGTTGATTGCTTATTTAGTATCCTGTGATTATTACTATTGTATCTTATGATTTATGATGAATGTATTTTTATGATGACTATAATAATGATTTATCACTTATTGCTTGTATGTACAGTGAGAGCTTTGCACCAGAGACAAATTCCTTGTGTGTCCAATCACCCTTGGCCAATAAAGAAATCTAATACTAATATAAGACTAACAAAGTCAATGACATAATTTAATCTGTTTAAATATCATTTTTGACATTTGTTTTGCTACTATAACTTCATTTTGAACTGCAACACTTTAAAAAAATCTACAAGACCAGAATTGTTGAACATACCACCTGTATAAAAGTAATTCAGACTCTCCCTCTCCTCATACCTCTTATGAAGAACAGCTCAAGAATTCAAAAAAGAATCCACCAACAATCTGAAATCTCAATAAAGCATTTTAAAAAGAGAAAAAATTCTTATAAAAATGGAAGAAGAAAGGGTCCTTGCAATGTTTAATGACCATCAGCTAAGCATTTTGCCACAGCAACCTGGAAGAATAATTATCAGCTCAATCCTTTAAACCATACTTTGGAGATTTGGGGATGTGACATTGAATCACGTACTCCTCCCGCAACCCCATTCTGTTTAATTTCTGGGGTTCCTATTTGTTCTAAGAAAGAAATGCACCTATAAAAGCTTCTTGCAGTCAGGAGGATATACAGTATGGCATAAGTTTTTTCCACTTGCTGAAATGGGAAGAGGCAAGAATGCAATTTTTTTTCCTGTAGCCTTTGATGAGACATTGCCCTGGCAAGAACTGAACAACAACAAAATGCCCATACTCCATTTTTTTTCTAGTGGAAATATTCTGAATATTCTCTCCCTTATTATCAATTAAGACTAAAGTTCCAGCAACATACTGAATCTATAAGTTATAATAAGAGCCATTTTTTTAAAAAAATATTATTAGTTTATCAAAATATAAAATACAGAAATACAAAGAACAAAAGAAAATAATGATAATATAGGGGAGGGAAGAGTAAGAAAAAGGTGTAGGGGAAAGGGGAAACAAAGAGAAAAGCATCAACTCTTTTTGGCACAGCTGAATAATAGCAATAGCACTTAGACAGTCTTTGCTGTCTAATACCACTTCACAATACCACTTCACAGTCTTTGCAGCCCTGTCTAAAGTAATATAATTAGTGGAACTTTTTTTTAAAAATGCTTTATATTCCAAGCATAGTCTCAAATCAATAATTAGGGACAAATGCAATCATTATTTCTATATCAGTCATCAAACAAAGTACCATCTAAAAATGAGATGCCACATGTAATAGAGGAGCAACAGCACAAAATTCAGATCAAGGTTTGAACAAATGAACCCATGACTTTTCACAGGCCTTATATTTTATTTTTATTTTACTTTTATCATTTCATATAACATCTTTATTCCTACAACTTTGTAAAAAGTTCAAAATGCCTGGTTCGTCTTGTGACACTCTCCAAACATATATCTACTGAAGTCTGGATTATCCGACGACATTCAGCATCATCTTTATTATATAGCAAGTTTAAGCAATGAAGCTAGAAAGATAAAACTCAATCATATCTACCAAGCTGCAACCTTCATTTAAATACTTGTTTTCAAAATCAAATTCACCCACATAACATCACACACGGTTCTTGGTGTTTCAGCCCCACATAGTGATGGTCTCATAATGGCTTACGTTCTTTCAGCAAGTGGCCTTCTCTGATCTCTTCTTCTACAGCAAAACCGGAACCAACATAGAAATAGAAGCTGGCCAAACAGAATGGATCCAGCTTAATCAAAGAGGTCAGACCTGTTTTCCAACCAGCTGTTGGGCTGGTATGCCTTAGATGCAACTTTCTAACCAATAGCATGGGACTAACAAGCCTTGCGATACTGACAAGAAACCAGGAGTGTCTGATACAAGCTGGGCCTTTAAAAAAAGCAGAGCAATGCAGCTGCTGGGATGGTTAAGAGCTTGCTATAAAAAGAACACTGCTCCACAGCTCCAGAATTTTTGGCTTCAACAGGCTTCTCCCAAGCTAAATAAGAACGTAGAGGAAAAGGTATTACAGGGTTTTTAATTTCAGCAACAACTCAGGATTAGAAAGTGTCAATGTTATCTCAAATCTATGTCAGATTGAGCATTTCTTTCTAACATACCCAACCTGCTTCTTCCTCTTTCTCCCCAACTGGTTGTCCACTCCCCATTACACCTAGGAAACCTCCAATTTAGATGATAAGAATCCCAACAGACTATGGTTGGCATTATTTTTAAAAGAAGTTAAATACTTTTCACAAAATAGCTTAAGGAAAACTTTGATTAGGAAGCATGTATTTATTGTCGGTGCAAGCTTAAATGGACTCCGGGGGAGGACAGGAAGGCCTGGAGGAAAGTTGTCCATGGGGACACGACTTCGCAACTAACAACACATTTATTTACTCAATCTCATACCAGTCACTGTGGATGACTCATGTAGGATTGAAAATTTAAAGAGAGCTGAAGTATAATAAATGGACATAATGGGATTCAGGGACAACAATATACATCAGCAAATAGCTCATCAATCTTGAGGGGCCAATTATCCCTGTTTCTCATATCCATGTAAATTAATTTTGATGCAAAAGCCCCCAGTCACTTACTTTTCTATTTTATTCTTCCTGACTTCCATAAGTTTGTCTGCAACTGGAATTTTTTCACTCTAAAATAAACCCCAGTAACTGCTAAAAGGTGTGTTTTATGTTTTGAGCACAAGTATTTAAGAAATATTATTTGTTTTTCTGTACCTACAACAGATATTTGGATCATATTATATACATCATATTATATACATAAACTATCTGCAACAGAACTCAGGGTAAAGGCTTATTAAGAATGTTTAAAGAAAATGAGAAGAAGCAAGCAGCTAGATGAGAGAATGAGAACATCCAACTCAGTTTTCCTATACGTAGTTCTAAATATGAAAAATCAACCCTTTCTTTCTTTCTTTTCTCTTTCTTTCTTTCTTTCTTTCTTTCTTTCTTTCTTTCTTTCTTTCTTTCTTTCTTCTTGTTTGCTTGATAGGACCATTTAATTCATCATATTCAAAAATGTGATTTGAATAAGATTCAGTTCAGTCTCTTACTGAAGTGACTTTCAAACACAAACAGTTGGGAGATCTAAAATGGACCATTTGGATAGCTAGTATGCATAAACGTCCCAACTGATTCACAACTCTCAATCAAATCAAGTTTTTCAATCAAGTCATTTTGTGTTTTAATTGAAAGTTACTCAATTCATGTTTCTTGAACGAACATATAGAACAAAAAGTAATTTTGCACATTTTTGAATTTAATATTCCAGAAAAAAGGAGTACAAATGTGTATAGGAAAAAGGTACATACAAAATATATAAAGAAAGCAAAATATCTTAATAAACCGTGCACAAAGACTTTTTAAAAAATATGACTTAAAAAGGTGAATATGTAACTCTGACTCTAATACTAAATCTATATCCAAATAATGCGTATTTTAACCTATATCCAAAAAAAATTGGATTTGAACAATGCCCATTTGTATATTTATAATTTTTATAATATAATGTTTATAATTTATAATATACATTTGTATATGTATAAGAATACATATTTGAATCTATAGACAGATAAATACATATTCATTTTTGTAAATATTTTAAAATAATAATTGACTGACCTGATCTAGAAATAGCATTAACAAAATTGAATTTGGAAGAATAAGAAACTGAAATCTGAATAGATGGGTTTCTTTCCATATCTATTCTTGCATTAAAATTGCCACAAAAAACGTTAATATGTTGTACTAATAAATATAACGCTGTTCAGATAAGAAGACACCTGTCCAAAAATCTCATAATACTATACAGTCTGGTCAGAAAACTTTTTATGAACTAAAAGCAATATTAACACGATGTCATACCTGGTAAGACCAGCTGTTTTGCCTGGTTGAGCTTTTTCTGCTTGTTTTCCCCTTTGCTTCATATCAGCTAGCCGCTGACGCATATTGATGGTCATCTCAGAACTCAGACGCCAAATGAAAATACAGCTGAAAGCAGAATGGGAAAAATATTCATTTTAATCCAGGCATCATAGTTTGCTGTCTATATACCTGAGATTCCATAAAGTATCCCCTTATTCCATACCCATTCCCCTATGGACAGTATTTATCTTTAGGCTTCCTATTTTTAATGCTGGCACTTCAAAAACTATAAGCTGCTAGTTTTAAGCTTCATTCTCCATTTCAATTCAATCTACTTTATTTTAGATCAGGCAACTCTTTATAGAAAAGGTGAAACTTTCATTACTAAGATATATCATTTGGAAAGTATAGCAATGGTGCCACATAATGGTGCTTGCTTAAATTTTTATGGGAGTTTTGGGGGACTCATAGACAAGTGGAAAATAGATACATTAAAATGCTTATTTTTACTGTTCCTCCCTAAATAAAGCCAGCGATTGCACCATAGCAAATCAGTATTTGGGTTCCAGATTTCAACAGTGTAATCTTGGAAGGCCTTCGAATCTATAAAAATGACTCGGGTGAGGAGCATATAATTTATGACCTGTCAGTTGTCCAGCTCACGTCCTTTTTTCAGACCTAAGGAATCTCTCATTTTAATTTGAAACTTATTGACCAGGAGTGTAAAGCAGAAAATGAAGCAGGTGGAATGAACTCAAGAACTCTCATTTAAAAATTATTTGCAAATCCAACCCCATTATTTAAAAAGGGAAATGCTAACTTTCATTTTACAGATGAAATTTAAATAAAGAATATCCTTTCACATACCTGTCACCAGAAACTGAAATCAAGTGTTTACAGTCATTACTGAACATCATCCCAGTTACGATCTCTGTAAAAATCAGAAGAATAAGCCAAAAACAGTTTTTAAAATTTCCTGGTGCAAAACAATAGCCATATGGTAGCTTGGAGATCCTTGACATTTCTTCTCATGATCTTTACACATGGTTCAAACCCAGAGTTCAAGTCTGAAGGACTACTAAGAGGGCAGCTAGGCAGGTGGACAAAGGTACTGCCATCTGGCAGCTTCCTGCAGAACTATCCAGAACAGAGCCAGTGGCCACCAATTATCCTGCAGAAGGAACAGTAGGCACATTCAACAGTAGCTACCTGCACAAAACTGTCTGGCTTGTTCTAAGGATTGTTTGTAATGTATTTATTATATATTATCATTAAGAGCTGTTGTGAGGTCTTCAGCCAAAAAGCAGAGGATAAATCTATTTTTAAAATATTCTGTTGACTATAATCTTTTTTATAAATAAACACAGCTATCATCTCATCTACCAAAGGATCTATATATCTCATTAAGTCAAAGCTGCTTCTATCGTTTAACAACTGCATTTTATCTTCCAAAACGGAAAACCCACAATCATTACTAGTTTTGGGGGGAGGGGGGAATCCTTGATGCAACCTAACATTACTTCTACACCAGAAGGACTCAGTTTCATGACTGCACAATTTCCAACAAACCAACCAGGAGTGTAACCCGGAGCCAGTTGCTACACTTGCCCCTCCAAACTTCCTTTCCCCCCAAAAAAAAACTTTAACTGTCTTTGAAAATATATCTTTGCATTACCTGAGTGCCCATACATTGTGGCTACACATTCGCCTGAATAGAAATCAAAGATAGAAAGGTTCTTGTCAGAACAACTGGTTGCAATGTATAGACCAGAAGGATCCATTTGTACCTGAACAAGTAACAGAGAAAGGGAGAGGGGAGGAACATGTGTCATTATCTGTGGTACAATTTCTAGGCTTTAGAAAATTGAATGTGCGTGGTTTTGGTAAATACTAAGAACTAATGCTCTACACTTAATGACTCTCATACTTCATGCCAGCTGCACCCATCCTGGGAAAATTAGCTCAAAACATCTGGGAATACCAGATTGGGAAAGGCTGTTTTATGTTGCAATCTGTATTTGCAACAACACCAGTTTTTCCCACTATGATTACGCAAAACCCAGAATGGATTCAAGCCAAAAGGTTGAGCCAGCTTGGGTCTACGTGCTTATCTCTATTATAGGATAAATCAATGCAATGTCAGTATTTGCAACTCATCAAAGACCTGCATAAGTCGCGATGCAGGTTTCTGGCAAATTATGGTTCCTTCAACTCATAATTTGTAACTAATGCAGTAGGTGAAAACATGACCTTATGTATGAATAAGAGCAAAATCAAACACATCTGCTATTATAAAGTTATATTAAAAAATCAGATCACAAACATAACAAAATATGTAGTTTCATAAATGCATTTTAATATTTGAAATGTTAAGTTTGTTTTTATATTATTTATATTAAATGTCTATGGAGATTCTCAGTCACCCAGGTCATGGTTGTGCCAAATGTGCTTTTTCAAGAGGCAACTGGACTTTCTGGTTTTTCTTTGAAGACGTTTTGCTTCTCATCCAAGAAACTTCTTCAGCTCTGACAGGATGGTGGGGAATGGAAGGATTTAAAGAAGTATAATAAAAGTATAATAAATCCTTCCATTCCCCATCATCCAGCCAGAGCTGAAGAAGCTTCTTAGATGAGAAGTGAAACATCTTCTCATGTTTGGCTTAGGGGTTTTTAAATTTTAAATTTTTAACTTTAAATTATTTTAAAATACAGGGCATTATTTAATTTGGTTTTAAAATGTATATATTATTGATGTTTTTATGTAACCCTGTAAGCCGCCCAAGTCTTCGGAGAGGGGCGGAGTGTAAATTTAATAAATTCAATTTAATAAATTTAATTCAATCTTCAAAGAAAAACCAAAAAAGTTCAATTGCCTCTTGAAAGAGCACTTTTGGGATTACCTACCTGTTACTGCTCTCTATGTTGATTAGAAAATGAAAGAACTATCCAAGGATACTTAGCACTGATTAAGGGATAAATTGCTTATTCCCTGATTTCTTGTGGAAATACTTTAGGAATACACTGCTGCTAGAAAAGTATTTTTTTTCCTGGAAGAAATTCTGGGGATCCTCAAACAAGAAAACAGCTTCAGGTGCTGAAATAAGCAATCATAAACCTGTCATGTGCAGTATGTAGGAAATTCCCAAGCTCTTGGAGGGAGAGTTCCAGGATTTGTAAGGCTCCATATACAATGAGAAGAAAGCATATGCATTAAATATTGCTTATGCAGCACAATCAGATTTTTATGTATATGGATCAGTTGAGAACAACAACAGGAAAATTAGACACAGCTGCTGCTTTTTTAAAAAGGCATAGATTAAAGAACTTCTAAGCCATTATTCATATGCTCTTCCATTGTTAGTGCAGAAGGATTCAAAATGTGAAATTTATGAAGCTCAGCTAATTTCTGGGAGACTAGACATTGATGTTGCTCTCTTTTGTCTTCATGAGCTTTTCTTTAATTTGCAGCTGGATTGCTTCGCCAATTTATGAACCATTTTGTAGCTTACACAAATCCATCAGTAAATGCTATACTGCAGGGTGTTAAGTATTCCATATGAGAACTACCGTATATACTTGAGTATAAACTGGCCCGAGTATAAGCCGAGATACCTAATTTCACCCACGAAAACTGGGAAAAGTTAGTGACTTGAGTATATCAACTGTTTTAGCTACCGGTTTGGGTGAACCGGTAGCTAAAACAGCTGATTTTTAGGGCTAAGGTGATGCGCGTGCAGTGGGTGTTTGATGCATACTGCACACACATCACCTTACACCCCCAAAATTAGCTGACTCGAGTATAAGTCGAGGGTGGACTTTTTCCAGCATATTTTGGGTGCTGAAAAACTCGGCTTATACTCAAATATATACGGTAATTTAAAATCTTATTCTCTAATTAGAATATTAAGCTGGAAAGGCATAACGGGCATAACAAGAAAATGGGGTATAGAGAATAAGATGGCATATGACACAATTTGTTATGGCGAAGTTAACGAAAGCCTTACTTTAATTAGAGTGCCATCTTCACTTTGAGATCCCTTGTATAGTTTCTTTTGCTTTCCGCTGCTGATGTTGAAAATCCTAAGAAGAAATTCAGACATACAGTAAAAAGAAATCCCTCTACTCTTAAATCAAAGTAAAGCTATTTATTTGTGTTTTACAGCAACCAGCAAAATGTCTCTGGAAAATTATCAAAATGAGTATAATATTGTTCATACAGCTGAATGCTGAATATATAAACTCCACATAGTTGCTCATAGCTAACAGAAATACCTTTATCTCCACGAATTTGTAGATCTCTTTAAAAAAAATACCTCTGTCTCTGTATTACAACTCATGCCTAACTACCTTATCTGTGCCAGCTGCAGATAAGACTCCATCTCATCCTTAGGGGTTGCCCTAAGGAGCTGCCTGTCAAGAGTAATTGAACTCTTTCTCCAGGCTACAGAAACAGAGCTCAGATCTTAAGATGTTTGTCTGACAGAGGACTTTTCTTCTGCACATAGAGGGGAGCTGAATACCTTCCAATGGCTACAGAAATGGAGCTCAGATCTGTGCTCCATTTCTGCAGCCTTTTGAAGGAGTTCCCCTCTACATATGGAGGGGAGCTAAAACCCTTCAGTAGGCAGCTCTTTTGTTCCATCCACTTAATAACCTGAACATTGCTTCACAAGCATAACAAGGAGCATTGGGACTGCAGTCATTGAGCAATCCGATCATGTGGGTGTCCAACTTAATGACCACTTAACTCAATGACTGAGATTCCAGTCCCAATTGTGGTTGTAAATCAAGAACTACTTGTACATGGGAATCCTAGATATCCAGTGGATTTGGTGAGGCTTGCTCCAAATCATGTGGATAAGACAATATCAAAATGTTTAAAGTCATGACTTTAACTTCTATGGGGGGAAAGCTAATTAAACACATAAAAGTATCTTTTAAAAAATAAGATGAAAATTATTGTCTCCTCAGAAAAACAAAGCAAGATTATTTTAGGTTTAATAGAATATCTAGGCAACATGTATGTCAAATGGACCGGTCCTAACTAAGTCAAAATGTAATTTCCTTCTAACAATATACTTTAAAATATAAGCTTTTCAGATACATTTGAACTAGGAAGCTTTTATTATGATTTATAAACCGACCTGATGTTACGGTCTTGGCATCCAATAGCAGCATATTTCCAGTTAGGGTCCACATCCATATCATAAAGAGTAGTCTTCCTAACAACATGATGTGTACGAGTAAAATGGACCCCATCATTTGTCTAAACACAAGAAATACAATAGCAATGACACCTCCACAATATTTAATCAAATAATATCAGTGCACATGTACAATATTTTCCCCAAGGAAGAATTATGCGTGTCTCACCAGGAAATGTAAGAAAGAAAAGACTGCAATGAGACAATGATCAAACTACTGTATGATCAGTACTATTATACAGTTCCTAACATTAAAAAATGTATTGACTGAAAGAAAGCCATGAGACCTAGAATATTGTCCAAAGCTTTTGCTTCCATTACCCCACCCTCTTAGAATCTCCAACACATGTTACATAAAGAGTGACTACTCCAATGGAATTACCTTCTGTGCAGTGCGGAAATAGATGCTCTTATCAGCACCACAGCTGATCATTCTCACCTTTCCATCATTGGCTAAAGGAAGAGAAAAATATAAATGCCCATGAACAAGAAGATGGGCAATCAAATGCTTTTTAATTTCTTCTATGTGCTCTTACTCATGCATCACAGTTTTTCTACATCAGGGATCTCCAAACTGGGCAACTTTAGGACTTATGGACTTCCAACTCCCAGAATTCCCCACTGGGGTAATTCTGGGAGATGAAGTCAACAAGTCTAAAGTTGCCAAATTTGGAGAACCCTGCTCTAAATAAGCCATTTGTCACTTCTACTAGAATATGTTGTAGGAAAAAAGAAGGAATTTCTTATTTTAGAGGCACTCAACCTGCCTAAAGAGCCTATCTCATTCTCTTTTGACAGTGCAATTAAGTTTGGGGAAATGTGTTCAGGACAGCCAAAGAAACGTCTCCTCCTCCTCCTCCGCC
>JANHFQ010004603.1:43062-53538 GCA_032468035.1 Aparallactus werneri
AGTTTGGTTCAGCCGTGGAGGAGCCTTTCCCAGACATACAAACTAACTTAAGAGGGCTCTGTTTTATATATATAGATAGATACCTAAAACAGGCCTGTTTCCATTTAGTTCAACCAGAATCACCAAGTCAACCAAATTCACTCTGTCTTGATTAATAATTATGAAAAAAAATCTCTTGACTTTTCTACAGACTTTCCAACCTTTCTGGTTGGTGACCTGGACAGAGGGAGGGGCAGGTACCTTTACACGCACATGTGCACACGCGAGTTGGGCCACATGCATGTGAATGGGGCCATGACCGCACTCACAGTGACACTAGCATTCGCGCAACACTCTCAGTGACTCTAACATGAATGTGGGTTGTGTGCACACACATGCGCACACTGGCCAGCCACTTATGCAGACTAGTGGGCCACAGGTTGGGGACCCTTCTTTAGTATGATGAATGCACCCATGACCATACTGTGTTCTTCAAAACCAGAAGCATGGTGAAAATGAATTCTGGTGAAAAGCTTTTAATATGAACCTGTAATCATGATTTTCTTGGTTAAGCAAACGTACTTACAAATTTTTGTATTTTCCAAATCCATGAAACTTGAGTTATTTCATCCACTTTCTTTGACATTGCTGCAATGAGTACATCAGGTTGACTTTTGATCATAAATACAGTATAAAAAAGTCAATCAGTAATAAGGCAAATAATTTTTAAAAACCCCATGATATAGAATTTTGTAGTTCAAAAATAAAGCATAAGTCAGTTGCAGTACAGTAAAATTATTAATAACTGAAAATAGCTAAATCATAATAGGATAAATCAGAAACAAAAACAAAAATGCCAGCTTTTGCAAAAGGCATATAAATATAAATCAAGTAATAATCTGTTCTCTGTATTTAAAAAAATCACTAAAGGAAATTCAGAACATAGCATGGGATGCTTCTCTATTTGGGAAAGAGTATAAAAATGTGTAGAGTTTATAATAATAAGAAACCTGGAAACATATCTTGCAACCTCCAGGAAATCCTTTCTTTTCCCACCCAGCCAGTGATTCTTCAATCTTTAGTAACTTCCAGATTTGTGGATTTTGACTTCCAGAATTCTCTGTAATGGTCATACTGTTTGGGAGTTCTGGAGGTTGGTTCAGACTTCTGCAATTGCCAAGATTGAGAAATGGTCTAAACAATATTTTTACAAATGTGTTTATTTCAGTAAAAAAAATTACACTAATATTATCAGTGCCCCCTTATAGTTTTTTAGTGTTTCTGGAGATCATTGCAAATGACTTCTCTTGTTTTTCTTTGTATATGATTTATCATTAAATGGCACTTCCTATCTATTCAGGGATAATGGATTTAATACAATTACTGAATCAAGCTGGGGAAGAAGCTCAGTCTGGAATCACAGTTTTGCTCTGTGAAATTCTTACGGCAATCTACCTTAGTCTCTTCATTCATGGTCTAGCAACACATTCCAGCAATGAATTATTCAGGATTGTGGCCCATCCTCTTAATGACAAAATGTGGTTTGCTGTCTTTGGTGGTGGTGCAAAGATTCCCAAGAAAGGACCAATTCAAGAAACAACCAAGATTGGTTAGTATATTATTTTTTTCTGTATGTAAATATTTACTGAACTCAATTTCTTTCTAGTTTTTATACTGTGTATATTATCAGGCTGGTGTGGTGGCTCAGCAATTAATGTTGGTTGGAAAACAGGCAGCCCAGGTTCGAGATCTGAGCTCCACATGATGGAGTGATGGGGTGAGATCCCATCTGCAGCCCAGCTCCTACCAGCCTAGCAGTTCAAGAACATGCAAATGCAAGTAGATAAATAGATACCTCTTCAGTGGGAAAGTAACAGTGCTCTGTGACATCATTCTGGCCACAGGACTGTGGAAATGTCTTCGGACAGCACTAGCTCAATGGCCTTGAAATGGAGGTGGGCTCTACCCCCTAGGGTTGGCAATGACTAACAGAGTAAAATCTGCCAGGACACATTTTTTATGTTACCATACAGTGACAGAGTTTCTATATAATACTAAACCTTAATTATCATTACATACATAAGGAGAAATATCATTACATAAAAATTGTATTTTGTGTATCCATGTCTTCCTTCCAATTTAAGGAAAGAATAAACTAGAATTTGGTTTCACTTTACTGAAGTGTTGATTTGAACAAGGAAATAAATGTGAAAAAAATCCTGAGTAAACAATTTGGGAATAAGATATATCTCTTGCTGGCTTATTTAACAATGACAGTATTAGATTTTTTTTGGGGGGGGGGACATCATACAAGTAAAAGAGTGAAAAATCAGGTTCCAATAAAAACCAGGAAGATTTCTATTAGTGCACGTGGCTTAATATTGTGTATAATATTCCTGTTGTAAAAAAATAATATAACCCTTCACTTTTGATGCATGCCTACTTAGGGGAATATGCTTCCCTATATTCAAGGAATCTAGTACAGCAGTAAATAATCTATTCATAATGTTAATATAAGTAAAATTGTTGCCTTGTGAACGTATAATGCATACATAAAGAGTCCTAAATAAATTTGAAAAAAATGTTCTGTTTGGAAAATTAAAATCATTATCTGTTTGTAACTTTGTAATGTTGACAACATACTGGTTGAACATTTTTTTTTAAATGTTGAAAAGTTTGTTTTCTATTATGTATAATAGCAATATTCTATCTAAGCGTAGTCTTATGTTTTCTCTCTTTGGCAGGTAGGCACTTCCCTATGCCTAGCCCACACCAGGTAGTAGTATTTTCTATGGAATGCGTGGGGTTTACCAAATCTCTAACAACCGTCAGTACTCATAGTCCTACCAAACTTGCAGGCAAGATGCTAGCTTCAGTTCTAGGCATTTGAATCTAGTGTTGATATGTGATGTGACCTTGCATAAAAAAGTAATCAAGCAAAAACAGTCTCTTTGTAAGTCATGATCTCTGATTTGTGGTTTATTATGTCAGAAAAATTAACCAAAATTTCAACTATTACAAATCATATAGTTGGTTATTTTCATACTAAATTAGTTTTAATAACGAAGGAAGACCATGACTTGCAATTATCAGAAATATTCCCATATATTTATATCCATCAAGCTGCTTGTTTGTATCACATGATTGTATGCATGTGGCTATGAATTTTTGTTAGTTTAGCCTAAAAATATTTTTAATGAAAAGTCCTTTATTAATTGAAGGATGAGTGTAGATTATCAAATAATAAAAACGTATAATGGCGTTTACAGATGATAGGATTATATAACTGATTTTATTTTTATTATAGTTAGATATGTAATTAGCAGATCTGACACCAAAAGATCTTTGGAGAGATCTCTAATCTCTAATCTTGTATTGAATATTTTTACTACTGATGTCAGCTTTAGTTTAGATGAAGAAGTCAGGATGAAGTACATAAAATTGATTTCAGTGAAATTCAGATAAAAAAAATTAATCTGTTAATAGATTTTCTTTGCACTGTTTCAGAGTAGGAGGCATAATTTATTACTTAATTTAGATTTGAATTTTTGGTATAATGTTTTTCAGGGTTTATGTTTGGATAGAGACAAAAAGAAAATTATATAACTTTTCAGAGTAGACTGATATTACTTAAATGTATATTGATAGTACTCAACCTATTACTACTATTGAGCCCAAAATTACTGTTGTTAAATGAGACAGTTGTTAAGTGAGTTTTGCCCCATTTTACATCCTTTCCTGCCACTGTTGTTAAATGAATCACAGCAGTTGTTAAATTAATAACAAGGTTATTAAGTGAATCTGGCTTCCCCATTGATTTTGCTTGTTTTGTGAAAGGTGGTCCCATAATGCTGCGACATACAACCATTATAAATAAGCATTAGTTGCCAAGCATTCAAATTTTAATCACATTATCATGGAATGCTGCAACGATCGTAAGTGAAAAATGATTGTGAGTCACTTTTTTCAGTGCCATTGTAACTTTGAACAATCACTAAACAAATGGTTGTTAATAGTTGTATATAGTTTCATGCACTGGTTTGTTCAATGATTTAAATATTCTAAAAATGAGAATAAAAATTATTCCCTTTAAATTGGCTTGCATTATTTGGGGTTGCAAGAGTGGTTAAGATACATAGATATAAGGATTGTGAATTCTAGGCCTGCTTTAGTCATGAAAGCCAGCTGGATGACTTTTAAGTAGGTCGCTCTCTCTTAGCCCAACCCCACCTCACAAGATTGTATAGAAAATAGGTGACAGGAGTATTAAGCATGTTTGCCATCTTGAGTTTGTGTTTATGTGCGTGTGTGTATGGATGGATGGATGGAAAGAAAGAAAAAAAATTATTTCTATTGGTTACTTAAATTATTTGTAGTTAGCCATTATGTTTATGAATTATTTATGTAGTTAAAATATAAGTAACTGGGTATGATTGGCATAAAAAGATGGTCTTTTTAAAGATGCTCAAGACATATAAGTGCTGACTTTTAGTGTGCTAAAGAGAAGAAGTCACTAAATTAAAACGGCACTATCTTCGCCAAAATTCCAGCTTTGGAGAAAGCTGATATTACGATAAACTTTATTTGATAGGAAACCTAATCCCAATTATTTAGGAATATCATCTGAATTGTTAATTAATTAGCATTCTGGTTGTATACAATAAAGTAAATATGTTTAAGTTGAAACTGAGAATATATTGCTTTCATAGAATACTGCCCTAAAACTGCCAAAAGTCATTAGTTGTTGTGGCTCGCCAGCATTCTGCGGAGCTGGCAGCCGAGTCTGACTTGGAGGGAGAACTGGAGCCAGATTTGGATGCAAGGGAGGAACCAGCAGATGAAGCTGTGCCTATGGCTGGGCAGTCCACTAGTTATCAGGGGTCCTCGGCTTCTGATAGCAATGGAGAAGAGGCCTTGATTAGTGCGCAGTGCACAGGCTAATTAGCAGACAACAGCAAAGGAAGATAAGAGTTCGGGCTACAGCTGACCGGTGATTGGCCACACCCCATAGGATTTAAAAGGGGTGTTATTGGAAAAAAACCTTTGCAGAGAACAACTCGTTGGTTTTGGAAGAATCTTGTCTTGTGTGGATACGTTTGGAAGACGGTGTCTCTGCATCCAGCCTGAACTGTAATTTTAGTGTTAAGGACTCTTAGTAATTGTACATCTTAGTGAGTACATCTTATCTGGGAATTTGGCAGTTTGCCCGAAGTGGTTGCCCAAGGCCAGAGGACTTGGCAAGCTTCTAGAAACAAGTATAACTATGAAGGGCTTTTCATCTGTTTGTTTGTGAATAAAGGACATTGTTGCTTTAAGAACTGGCTGCTAAGCGTTGGTTACTGGTGTGGAAAACAACACTAGTACTACCTTTACTAGTAGCATGGAATGCTGATGTGACACATGTATGACTAAGGCTGGTAATCTAATATAAACCATTTCTACTCCATCTTGCTAAAAGGCATTATATGAAAACCTCAGTCAACTAAATCCATGATGGGCCATGGGAATCAGTGTTGATGGGCTCATCTAATGATGATCAGAGGATGTAGAAGACCATTACAATATAAGTGGACTAAATGAAAAAGAGTATTCATTCATTAATGAATGTAATGAAAATTATGCAATTGAGAATACAAGAAATGAGAAAGATTTAATGATCTAAACAAAAGTGGCCTGATCTTCTGGAATGGATTTGATCAATATATGTGAAAGTGTAGGTTATTCTTAAAATAAAAAGCTAAGATTTTATCTCAGAAATTTTAAATTTTAAATTTTGGAAGTATTAGTTTGTCAAGTGTGCTTGGAAGGTGTTTGACAGAATTTTGGTTGAAAAATACAGGTGGGGACCATGAGCGCTATTTTTTGACCAGATTTTTCTCCTTCAGCAATAATTGAGAAATATATGATGTTATTTGATTCAAAAAAGTGTGTGAATAATCTGGAACAATGTAAAGATTTGTGTGAATATGGACCTGAAAATTGCTTGCTCAATTTGATAAGAATAATATGTGAAAGAAGTAAAGCATGCATAAGAATAATAGGAATGCTGAGTGCATGGTTCAGTATTATGGGAGAAAAAAACAAGGATATGTGATGTCTCCTTGGTTGCATAATGCAATTATGGATGAATAAATAAGGAATGTAGAAGTGATATCAGAAATGTGTTGGGTGGAGTACGAATGTGTTTGTATTTCAGGTATGTGCTGTATGCCATGTTGTTGGCTGAAAACCCAAATAATTTGCAATAAATGTTAGAATATACAATGCAAGGAGGAACATGGATCTGAAAATTAATGTGTCAAAGAACAAAGTAGCTATAATCAAAATGAAAATGGAATAAGCAGTTGAAACAGTTGTAAATTGAATAAAATAATAATAATAATAAGCTAATAATAATAATACTTAGACTTATATACTGCTTCACAGTGCTTTTCAGCACTCTGTAAATGGTTTACAGTCAGTATATTACTCCCAACAATCTGGGTCCTCTTTTTACCGACCTCGGAAGGATGGAAACCTGGTGGGATACAATCTCCCAAACTGCGAACAAGTCAGCAGAGGTAGTCTGCAGTACTGCATTTAACCACTAGTTTGTAACCTACAAAATGTTTTTTCCCTTATTGAAGCCATTTCCCTGGTATAAGTATTTTCACACCACTGCCCAGCGTTACCAAAGTCATATAGAGTGTCTTATCTCATTAAAACAATTATCGGGTGATTCTGTGTAGATACTGTAGGGAAGTAGTGGAGAAACAGAATCAATATTCAGAATTCATTCAGGCAGTCTATATGATGAATAAATATTACAGTTAATTTTAATGATTTATTACAAAACATATTCATTAGGGATCAGTAGCTGTTCTCTGATTAGTTTAGATATTATATGAATTCTTCACTTTATTTCATTGAAGTGCTAAAAAAACAGACTTCTTTTGTGCCTGATGTTTAAGTGATAAAAGCATTAAACAATTCAATAAGGTTTCATGGAGATCAGGTTTGAAATTTGAAAGCATATAAAAATAGACCATTGAATAGTTTAAATATAAAAATAACACCTTTAAATGATAGCATCCTCTCTGAAAAACCTATATAAAATAATTTTCTGAGAATTAAATTGTAGTAACAATGAAAATATGGCAAAATCTTTTTATTTGTTTTATGTAAATGAAAATGTTTAAATACGTTATTAGCTAATAACTTAGCATGAATTCTATATAAGTTGCATACATTACTATTTTGTGAAATAAACAAGACATTTGTAAAATGATGATACAGATTACAGAAGGATACCATAGTATATTCAGAGTTACATATTATATTGCAAGCAAATATTTCAATAATTATGAATGCTGGATTTTTAACTAGGAATATATATCCATTTAGAATATTGCATAAATGGGGTAATCTACCATTCTTTCAAGTAAAATCATTTTTACAGAATAAATTTGTAGCTTGCTTCTTTTTAAAAAATCCACTTTTTAATTTAAATCTATTACTTCCCAATATGTTTTAAAAAGTCATACCAAAATAGTTCTGTGATACCATTCAATTAAAATTAGGTCAAACTGTTTGGAATTTCATATGGCTAATGGAATGCAAATTGTGATGATTGTTGCAACTTTCCATTGCAAGCTGTGGTATGCTCAAAATGTTGCTGCTTGTGCAAAACATGATACAGTTTATGGGTTTTGATACTAAGGCAATGTCATTTCAGAATTCTTTTAAATTTATTTTTATTTTAGTATTTGGAATAGTATTTGACTGAATTGGCTTGAGCAACTTCTGTAGGCTTGGGCCCATAACTCTTGTCGTTTCTTCACTCTCTGATATGTCAGTCTTATAGAAAGACAAAACATCTTTACTTCACACATCCTTAATTCTTCCTCTCTCAAAATGACAGTCAAAGGTCATGTCAAGTATAGCACTTATCTGCAAGTACTTAAACCAAATGTGTCATTTCAGATGGTCCTATCATTACTATGGAAAACAGTTACAGAATTCTTGGAAAGAAACATTTGCTTTAAGGACTTTAGATAGGTGTTACATTTGTACCCCACACATTTTAAAGAGCATTTTTGTCTTTGACAAAAATAAATCATTCCATACCTTTATATCGCAAGAGTTCTTATAACTTCAAAATAAAATGGTAAACCATGTTTAAAGTGCATTTCTTTTTTTTAAAAACTGATATTTTCATTTTTTATAACATGTTTAAAGTTGCTTGATAATTTTATAATTAATGAATTAATAATATTGCCCAGTTAAATAGCAAATCTATTTCACAGTATGGAAGATTGAATGGGAATTAGAAATAAGCATATTTTTCAGCCTCTGTATCATGTAACATTTTGTTCAGCTTATTATTTTGTGCCTCCATTTCAATATAAGAATAAGCTGTATTTTATTTATTTGAAAAACTAATGTTCCATAGTAAGTAATGCATGTGCATGCTTGTTCTGGCTAAAAGACTTTGAACTGTAATATGTTATATTTGATATAACTTTAGCATTAAGGTAAGTGAGATTTTCATCTTTATACATTAAGTAGTTTGATGACAACTATTTTGAAATAACATTTTCAGTAGAAATGTTTATACATAGATCTAATAGAGAGCAGTGAAAAAGAAAAAAAAACTTGTATACCCCTGATATGTTTATATTTTCCATTATAATGCATCTCTAAAAGTTTATAAAATTAAACATATATTTGTAGTATGAGCAGTGAATATTTCCATTCTCAAATTTATGCAAAAAGAATGATTATGAATCATTCGTTTAAAATGCATTTCAAATTTTCTTGGAAACGTAACCAAAAATTTACAGGCACGAATAAAAGCTAGCCATGTTATTGTTTAATTGCAATAATTAAACATAACAGGCATTGATTGATAGTTCTTGTTTGTTTTTATTATAATTAAGCACGTAGGTTATAGTTGATTTGAAAGTGAAGATATCATTCATTTATTTGATAAATTTCATTGTCCTATAAAGATGAATGTGGTTTTTTTATAACCTCTTCTATAGATGATGGTGAGAAGCAAAATAAGCGGTTTAGACTGACATCAAAATCATCATCAAAAGAAAATTCACATACTATTTTACCAGGAAAAGAACAAGACTTTTCAATTTACAAAGAGAAATTTATTCCTCCTGAACTTAGTATTTGGGACTACTTTATAGCAAAGGTATTTTTTAGATTGTTGGAAGTAAAAACTTGTCCTACTGTTCCTTGACAAATGGAGAATCTATCTCTGTCAGCTCCTTCTTCAAACTTGTGGACCTACAAATGATAATCTTTTCAAATGATATCCTAATATCTGCTGAGAAATATAAGGATTAAGTTTGCATTCTTACATTCTTACCCTATAAATTTAATAAATAAATAAAATAATAATACCTTAGAAATGCGTAAAATGTCAATTCAGTAATAAAGGCAAGAGAAAAGCTAGTATTTTTCTTACCCTGATAAGCAAAATAGTAACAATTCAAAAACATATATAATGAATCATATTAAATTTAAATACTAGTTATTATTTACTATTTAAACAAAATATGTACTGTTTTTTTCTTAATCTGTTTTCTTCTTTTAGCCATATCTTGCATCATCCCAGACTAGATTTGAATATGATTCAGAAGAAAGTCAGGACAGCAGTGATGAAGATGAAGATGGAGCGTTCTTATCAGATTCAAAACTTCAGGAACACTCTAACTCAAATTCATTTAGGTATAAATTATTACTAATTATTTCTACAGTTTTTTCTTTACACAATTCAACCATTTTTCAGTCATGTTTTCATTCATCTTCTTACATTAGGTCATGTATTGTATGATGCTAATTTAGAGTTTTCCCTGTCTTTTGGTTGGGACAGCAGACTAGTCGGAAGAAATCCTTCTAAAGCGTTTGATATTTCAGTAATGCATTGTATATTTTCCTTGAATCCTGCAAATTAAACACATTACAGTGTTCTCTAAAGAAAACTAAGGTCGAAACTTAGTTTAGCATACGCATATATTTTAATGCTGCAGAAGAAATTATACAATTCTTTACAAAAGCTAAGGCTTCTCAAAATTTGTATTGCCATGATTTCTTAAAATTATTAATCTATTGGTATGACTTCCATCCCCTATTCCATGAATCAAACAATTTTATTAGAGTTAGTTTTGGGCAAAAATTAGATAAGACACTATCAATAATTATACTTTAATGTACTGTATATATTAAATAAAATTATTGAAACTTAGAACTTTATAAAATAAAATCATTTCATTGGAAATAAATTTCCAAACAAATTTAAAACCACATTTTAATGGTTAAGACAGGATGTCTTACATTTGCACAATTCCTGAAATCTAGATTTAAATTTACATTTTGTTGTTAGTTGCGAAGTTCTGTTCGACCCATCGCGACCCCATGGACAATATTCCTCCAGGCCTTCCTGTCCTCTACCACCCCCGGAGTCCATTTAAGCTTGCACCGACTGCTTCAGTGACTCCATCC
>JANHFQ010004603.1:130464-145025 GCA_032468035.1 Aparallactus werneri
TGTCTCTGCTTTTTAGTGTGCTGTCTAGATTTGCCATCGCTTTCCTCCCCAGGAGCAAGCGTCTTTTAATTTCTTGGTTGCAGTCCCCATCTGCAGTGATCTTGGAGCCCGGGAAAATAAAATCTGTCACTATCTGCATTTCTTCCCCATCTATTTGTCAAGAATTGAGAGGGCCGGATGCCATGATCAGTTTTATAATTAGCTAACCCAATACTCAGTTCATTCATAGCTCTACTCATGATGTTATATTCCATATGTCAATGATAGAGTCTAGGATAGCAAAAGCATCTCTAAGAATCACCAATCATTTTAGTGTCATAGTTATATCAATTTTAAAACAATATAGAATAATAACATAAGCTCAGAGCATCTGATTATTTCAGTTTCCAGATTGAACCTTCATCTAAGTTAATGCTCTCCCAATGATTTTAGGTTTCTACCCTTGAAAGCCCAATCACTCTATTCAATTTAAATAAACCAAGTTTAAAATTAAGTTTAAAATTAAAAAGGCATCTTTTTTGACTTTCTCTTCCTCTCTAGTACACACATACCACGGAAAGGATCTTTTGTGCTATAATCAATTCTCTGTCTTTGCTGTTGGAGCTGGAGGATTCGGTGGAAAGCGATCATCTGAAAAAGCTAAGGTAATGTGAGTTTTGTGTTAGGCTACTGAATTTCAAATGTACTGCCAATTACTTAGCAGTCATAAAAATAATTACTTCCTGAATTCAGTTCACTCGCTTGGAAGTTGATTTCCCCTCCCCACACACTAAGTTCTGTTCAGCTCGTAATATGGTCGCTACCATCAGCCTCTCAAAATGTACAGTATCTGTTGTATTGGTTGTGTTAAGTAGGGCTGATGGTAGGGCACTGCCAGTAAACTCCCTGGCAACATTTGCTATTTAGGGAGAGTGGTCAGGTTTGTTGATCTTTGAACTAATTTTACTTTGATGTATTATTACCTCAGCTTAAGATTTTGCAGAGCACCTGACATTGGTTTCCCTCTGGAATCGATATTCTAAGTATTACCTCTTGTAATTTTCAGTACAAGCTCTCTACCTGATAAACTGTCTGCTCCAGTTAAAGTTTTAGAGTCCACCAATTTGTGTAAAACTATCAAATATCCAACATTTCATAAAGAAAAAGAATGTTTGGGTTTTTTTCTTTCTTCTTCTGTGTTCATTTATTCGTTCATCTCTTTTAGATTACAGTGGAGGCCCCCAAGAGGCCACCAGATGTTGTAATCACTGATGCCACTACAATGGATCAGGTAAATATTTTACTTCTTCGTGAAAAGTACAATTTCTTATGAGGAGTCTCAGTTCACATTTTTTAGAAATACTAAGTTACTACTAAAATTAGAGAAGTCGATCAATGATTTTTAGAATTTTGCAATACAGAGTTTATGAGCAGTACCAGTTGGTAGCTAACTGCTTGAATCCATTTGGGTCTTGGACTAACTTAGGTCTTGTATTCTCTTGCAAACATCTCCTTCCCCGAATGCTATTTTTTAAAAACATGCCTTTAACATCCATTAATAGAACTTTTTTCTTTAAATAAAAATATTCACATCTAAAAGAGTCCTCTGTAGGGTATGTCCATACATAAAGTACAGATAGTCCTCAACTTACAACCATGATTGAGCCCAAAATTTATGTTGTTAAATGAGTTAAGTGGGTTTTGCCCTATTTTACAACCTTTCTTCTCACTGTTGTTACATGAATCACTGCAGTTGATAAGTTAGTAATCTGGTTGTTAAGTGAATCTGACTTCCCCACTGGCTTTGCTTGCCAGAAGGCCAAGAAAGAGGATCACGTGACCTTGGAAATATTAACCATTTGCCAAGCATCTTAATCTTGATTACATATTCATGGAGATGCTTCAAAACTTTATGATTGTGAAAAATGATCGTAAGTCACATTTTTCAGTGCCATTTTAATTTTGAACAGTCACTGAATGAACTGATATAAGTTGAGAACTAACTGTACATCCAGACATTTTTGTTGATGCACCGCAATGTGCCATTTAAGGACTTGCACATTTTAAAGGACAATATGGTTGTATTATTTATTTATTTTTTAGATTAGTATACCACCTTTTCCCAGAAGCTTGATGTGGGATACAGATCTAACAATCTCCTTTGTTTAGTAAGTGTCCCAGAAACAACCCTTTGGAGTAGGCCGGGCCCACAGTCACAGAGTGATCTTCCATGAATGAGAGTGAATTTGAACTCAGGCTTCCCCCAGGGAATGAGAGAAGATACCAGCTCATTTCAACAACTCTCCAAATTAGGAAAATCTAGGATATCATTTGCACCATATTTTATGCATGACATTGAACAGCAGAGGCTTTAACTATCCACAGTGCACTTTTCTAATACATGGCTGAATGAATTAGTCTTTCTCTCTTTGCATCAGTCATTCTCAGAGAGACAGAAGGAGGATGTAGGAAATGTTCTTAGGCAGATGTTTGTGTCATTGTCAAAATCTTTCTTGCATTCACTCCATACTGAAAAGCCCCATCATCTGTCACAACTGGCATTGGAAAGCATGAAGACAGGAGTGATGGAGCTAGCAGGGGTAGCTGTCACATCAGAAGCCTGGGGTCCTTTTCTTTATCTCTCTCTCAGCCTTTGAAGCATATAGCGAATATGCTATATGCTATTCCCTTTCCATCTGCTTTTGCACAGAGTGACTGACTTTGTCCCTAATCTGCTAAAGACAGGCTTTTGGCCTATGAATTAAGGTTGACCAAGGAGAATAGGACCAGCAGTGTAGCACCAGGCTTATTTCCTTGACTGTAAGGGTGCTACTGAAGGAAAGAATTTAATGAGCTGAGGGTATCCAAAAGAGATTGTTTTATGACTTCTGCCATACATCAAAGTGCAAGAGAGCAAATATTTCTAAAAAGTCTCCCATCTTCTATAGCAGTCCCATGATTTGAGGCTCTCTGCCTTAAAACAGTGAAGGGGGAGGGGGAGGAGGGAGAAGAACTTGTAATAGCTTGTAATTAGAATATATAGTGATCTGTAATATCAGGTAACTGGCTTGGATTCTGGATGAATTAAGTAATGTGTTTTAAAAGTTTCAACATAAATTTTAAAAGAGAATTTTATTTCAGCCATGAAGAGCAAATGCTGCTTTTTTCCTACCCTTCTCGTTGCTTCTTTGTAGTGTAAGCTTCTTTCAATTGTGTTTTCTTTTATTTAATCTTTGCATCGAGCAAAAGTGTTGACAGAAGATTAAACTAAATCTAAAAGCATTTAATTGTTAATAATTTGTGGACTGATGAACATACCCATTTCAGTCCCACAAGGGGATGCTCTGACTACAGAGTTTAAAAGCATCTTCTCAGTACAAACAATTATCAGAATGAGGTTGGCAGTGTAGAAGCTTCTAAATAAAATATGGCTTCCAGAGGTTTTAAATGAATGAAAAGAAAAATACTTTGGCAAGGGATTTGTTTCCTTATTGGGAGTCATCTCTTGATCTGTGCGTGATGACTTTTGGAAAAGGGTTAATAAGAAATCAATTTTCAGAAACTCCTATCACAGGAAGTTAGTGAGGAGAAAATAAATGGTGGCAGGGACCACAGGCAGCCATTTAGGACAACAAGTTGTGTCATTGGTAACACATGTAATATTTTGTATTTCTCCAAGATTAACCTAATGGAGTTTTAATTCCATTCTTTTCCTCAGAATACAGAATACATCCAGTATTAATGCTGGATATAACAATGATATATTCTCAGTTTTCATATGTTGTTTTTGAATTCCTTTCTGTTTGATTCCTTCACCTCTTATTGTGCAAATATTATAAACTGACCTAATAAGTGTTGGTTGATAGAATATCTCTATTCATTGTTTAAGAATTAATTATATTTCAGCTGTTATAGTTGTACAAATATATTGGAATATGCACAACCTTCCTAAAGCTGATTGAAGCTAGTACCCAAAAGGCATTTTTATTAGGATTATAGTGTTTTCTCAATATGGACTATAAACCACTAGTAAAGAATACAGTATGTGTAGCTCAGAATTGAGCTGTGCGGTCCTTGGTGTTTTCTGAGTTTGGTTGTTTTCCTCTAGACATTTAATTAGCCAACTAGATAACATCTTCAGTCTTAGGAGAAGAAAGCACCAAGGACTTTGCTATAAAGCACATCGAAGATTTCCATGAAATACTGAATTTTCAACAGCTTTGCTCTTAAATTTGTTGTGTAACACTTTCACTGTTCAGCTTCCATCTTTTGTCTTACTGCTATGTAAGAATAGGTTTTTAAAGTGTTCGTTAGAAGTTTATTTATTTATTAAATGCATGAACTGTTCAACTCCAACATGACTCTGGGCAAGATACAATATATAACATTTACATAAAACAATTCCATACAGTACAAAAACAATGTCCAGAGAAAACAAACAGTATCTCCCAAATTGCTTTCAGCCAGCTGCCCCCACTCACCTCCTCCTTGAGCAGGATAAATTTAAGAATATTCCTCAAATTGTGCACCAGCCCTATAGGGTGTCAGTTCAACCTCCCATCAGGACTAAAGGTGGAGCACGTCCCCCATCAGGATGGTCCAGATATCCTTTCATACTGGATCCTGTTCTTAAGATTAAATACAGATTGTATAATAATTCAGCATAGATGTCAATTGTACAAGGCAGACAAGATCAAGAAATAAACTTCACACAAAACTAAAAAATTTTTTATTTTTATTTTTATTTAGACTGGCTATAGTAACATCATGTATAGATTCATATACCCTCTATCAGGGCGTTTTTCAGCTCTCTCTAAGCGGTTCACAGAATTAGCATATTGCTCTCAACATTTTTGGATTCCCATTTTACCTACCATGGAAGGATGGAAGGCTGAGTCAGCCTTGAGCCTGGTGAGATTTGAACTCCTAATCGCAGGCAGGTGGCAGCTAAGTGCTGCACTCTAAAGCACTCTACTCACTGCGCCACCACAGCTGGCAAGTCTGATTGAACTTCCCCTTCTTCCTTTTTTTTTATAACAGTGTAAATTAGGAAAGTGGCTGAGAAGTTTGTGTACACTTTCTACCTGTCACAGATTCAGTCTAAATTTTCCTTCTCGTGTCCTTGGGAATAGTTTTCCCATTTCTCCTTCAATGCCATCTTCTTTACTCTCTACAATAGAGCAATTCAAATTCAGTATTGCGACCATTTTTAAATGATTCATAGTGGAGAAGATTATGAAACAGATTGAAAGGATTTATCAAAAGCTGCACCTCTATATATTGGATGGACATACAGAACTATATCTTTGAGTCAATATAAAAGGGACCTTTGAGACAAAGATACATGCAGAGAATTTCTCTGTTTGAGGAACACATGAACACCTTTGCACTGCCACTCAACCCATGCTTAGAGAAGAACCATGAGATACTTGCGAACCGTATAGGAGGTTCCACTAGTAGGTGCCATTCTTCAGCCAGTTAAATGTTCCTAAGTGTAGGATTTATTTATTGGTGACCTATACAATTCATAATGTTCCTAATCTGGGATCACTTTGGCTACTGTTATTACTTCTTTTACTGTAATTGCATTGAATTGTGCTGGATATTAAAACACTACATAAAGATTGGGGGAGGTGGGAAACTTCATCAGCTCTACATATGGTGGTCTCTTTGTTTTCAACTCTTAATAGTAAGCATAAATAATCAGTGGAATAGCATAGCAATAAACAGCAAAGCCAAGAATCCAGACTAGTCACATAAAAGGAAGAGAGATTTCAAAGGACTTAATAGACCAAACGGATTTTTGGCAACTCAATAGCATCAGCACCTGCATCCCAGGACTATATATCTTACAGCAGAAATTTATGAACAGAAATATGTGCCTGTTAAATATTTTAAAAGGATACTTGTAATAGCCTCTGTGATTCAGGAAAACAAAAGCACTCTCAGAGTGTGGATGTATGTGCATTGAACATCGGTTTCATTACCTCATCTTTAGTTTTAATTCTATTCCTCCTATCCTTCCACATCTCAAGGTTTTGCTGAACTTCAAGGAAGAGAGGAGGAGATTCTTTGTTCTATGAGAGAGAGTGAAACCTCTGGGTCCTTGTAACATTTGCTTTTAATTTGGTAACATGACATGTGGCAAATGTATGTATATTGTTTCTGCCATAGATAGATTTTTTGCTCCACAGATTACACATCCTTGGATGCTTCTGTGTTCTTTTATTTCTGTTTTTCTTCCTTTGTTATTTCAGCTGCTCTTTGATAGGGTTATGGAGTTAAACAAGAGGGCTGGCCTTAATTCACAGTGCTGCTGTTTGTTATTACAGAAAATAATCTTGTAAGGGATTAATCTTGCAGAAGTGCAGACCTAATTCTAGCTTAGAGGGGTTTTTTAAGTGTCCTTTGGTCATTGTGTTGATGATAGAGGATAAAACTGCAGCTTAAGGGATTTGTCAGACCATTGCTTTTTTCCCCCTTACACAAATGTTTAATATTTGACAACTGAATTTATCTTTATAGCATCCCTTGCTATATCAGTTTTAAGAGCAAACATTCCCTTTTATATGTGTGAGTATGAAGCTACTGATAGTTTTTCTTTCCATATGTACATTTTCTTGTACAACATATTTTGCTTGCATAAAAGTCAAGCTTTTCAAGAGCTTTATTTTCAACTTTAAATATTTGATACTTTCAAGAAATTTATACGTATTATTTTATGAATGGAGTAGAAAGATCAGTTTTCACACATTTTCTTCTTCGCTATAAATATTTTTGAAACTATTTGATGCTGAAGCAGAAAGTCAAATAACAGTCCTAATCATTTTACTCAGAACCAACTTGAATTTGGCTACAGTAAACATAGCCTTTCATAGGTATGTTTTAGATTGATAGCAAGAGGTTGATGAAAACCTAGTTCTGTTCAGGTGTTCACACAAGAATAGATAAATGGGGAAAATGTGCACTTGATACTCCCATCTACATAGCTTCTTTCAGTTTTTATTATGAAGAGCTCTATAAAATGCCACGTGTACACTTGCATTGCTATAATAATGTATTATATTTTGTAATTAAGGGAAGAGTATTCACTATTTTCTTCTTTTGAAAACTGTGATCCTCTACCAGATAGGGGCAGAACTGCTCTTTATCAAAGTCGAATGGGATAAGAAATTCAGTTGTGGATCTACATATCTTCCAATTTAGCTTTGTTAATTATTTATATATACTATGCCACTATGATTGCTTGCTTCATTCTAGATCTGAAAATATATGATTAAAACATTTTTTTTTTACTTGAGAGAGAGAGAGAGGGAGGGAGGGACTGGTTCATTTTCTCTCATTCATAAAATAATGCAGGATGGTATTGTTGGCTTCAATTCATGTTAGTTTTGCATGTAACCTTTATTGTTGACAGCTGGCAATACTGAAAAATTGCTACAGACAGGCTGGATATTGTCTTTCCTCTTTTGATCTGGCAGAACGTCTAAATTGTTAGGACATAAAATTTGACAGTTTCTGTTATTAATTGGAGAACAATCCAACCATATCACAAATGACTTCAGTCTGTTGCTCCTAATGATTTGATTTTTGTCATGGTCCAGAGAGGGATCCATTTTTACATGATATTTAAAATGAAAGGAAATACCATTTTTGCGGGCATGCAGAAGTTGCTGAGATTTTTCCTTTCTTTTGTTTTTCAGTTCTCTTTTGCCAATTTTATCTGTGCTTTAAATTATTTTTAACTAAGACAGAATTTGAAAGGCTTATTCGCCTTAGATTTGAAAAAAATGATTTTTGGAAGCATGAACATTAACTAAGCAAGCGGCAAATTTGAGAGCCAGTTTGGTCCACTGGTTAAGGTACCATGCTATATGCCTGGAGACTGTGATTTCTAGTCCTACCTTAGGCATGAAAAGTGGCTGGGTGACTTTTGAGAAGGTTGTTTTAGTTTGGAAAATACGAGAAGGGAGGAATATTAGCTACTCATATGTTGAATTGTTTACAAAAATAATAAAGGCAGGATATAAACAAACAAAATGAAACCAGGTTGTACATAGCAATTTATAAAAAATGAGTTGTATGGAACAGTTCTGCATCCTTATACACTCTAGTTCTACCTTAAGAAACATCTGGTTGCTGCCTGCTCCCCATCTGTCTTAAATGGTTTGGTTATATAGCAAAGTAACATATAACTAACAGATGAGCAGGTTCTCTCCAACTGTACATCAGCCTTTGTCAACCTCTAGATACGGTGAGCTGCTATTTTCCTCCACTGAATGGCAGTGCAGTTTGTAAACCCAAAGACATAGACCAAATATGTCTCTTTGGACCACGCTACTATATCACTATACTTACAATTAATTCTTTTGTTCAGATGTGGAATTTAGTAAATATATGTCCTGATGCAGATGACCTTACTGTAGTATAATATGGATTTTTTTTAATGAACTGTGAAGAATTGCATGCAAGAGCCTAAGTGATTCCTCTGGATCCTCGCAGCTTAAGAGCATTGCAGATCTGAGCCCATTGAGTTCTTTCATGTGTCAGTCATCTTGTCAGAAATTTATACAGCAAAACCAGAATCTTAGCTTTCCAAAATTAATAGCAATTCTTAAGTTGAGAAGATATAAATATACAGTAACAAGCAGCATTTGGATTATCAGGAAGAAACATGATGCATAAATTTAAGGTTTATTCAGTTGCACATACAGTATAGCTTATGGAAAAAGAATATTAATATGTGCCTAAAGAATATTCTCTGCCCAGAGGGTCAGTCTGAAGATGGAAAAGAAATAAAGAGTGGCATAAATGCTAAATGTTTTTGTGGAAGAAAAGTATCCAAAATGTTGCTGTTGGTTATATTTAGAGCACCTCTCTTGATTTTGAGGTGTCTTTTTACATATGAATTTGTCACAACTATATACCTCCCCACATACAAACAGGCTATCCGGCGCGCAGCTGTTGTTTTAGAGTATTTGCAGAGCACCACCAAGATTTGTAATTCAATCACGCGCAGCGCGCGTTTGACCGGCATTCGTCAAGTGTGCCCACGAAGCGGGTAACCAGCGTACCGTTAGGATCCCACCACTGATCCCAAGGGTTCAGAACACAAACCCCAAGGGGTGTTAGGGGTGTCTTACCCCCACAGTGTTTGTTTCCAGACCGTAAGTCATCTGTGTTCCAAGTTTGGTTGAAGTTGCTCGAGCTGTTCCAGAGTTACACTGGAACATACACACATCCATTTATATAGAGAGAGAGAAAAGAAGAAGATAGAAGATGGATAGCAGTAGGAGTATTGAAACAGAACTGCAGTTAACTTCCTCTCAGATTTTGACACTAATTGGTAGCTCAAATGACATGCTTCAGTTTGTTTGTTTGTTTATAAATTGTGGTTGGGTAGTTGATTCAAAGTAAAGTTCTATAGAAACCTCCTCCATCTCATTCTATGTACCATCCCAGCCCGTTGAGCCGAATCAGGAGACATACACTCCACACAGTGCATGAAGCTGTGGAGGATGAAAACACAGAAGACTTTCCATTCTGTGTTCATTGTGGCTTGATTGTTGTGCCAAGAAATGCAACTAAATTGACCCACTTTGATTACATTACAGCACCAGTGATGTGGCAGACACCTGCTTAGCTTCTGTTTCCTGAAATTTTTTGTTTTGTGTTTTTAAAAACTTTTGTTTTATGAATGACGTTGGTTACTTTATTTCCCATCAGCATGGAAAGGCAAACACTAAACTGCATATAGCAAATGAATGCATTTTGGAGCAGATTTTCTTGTGCTCTTAGTCACAAGAAAAAATGTAAAGTTTTATTTATTTGTTGTTCATGTTTTTCAAATGATTTTTGTCCTGTAGGCTGCCTTGTATCGGCTTAGTGGCGATTGGAATCCTTTGCACATTGAGCCTGGGTTTGCAGCCCTTGGAGGTGAGTTTGAGTAGCTTCTCCAAGAAAATGAATAAAATTACTGTAAGTTGCTTTTGTTTTTCCCTTATGTAAAATATGGTGGCGTTTTTAGAGGCATGAAAGAAAGTTTCAAATGTATAATAACAGTAATAACCATTTGAACTATATATATATTTCAATTAAAATTAACTTATAGTGATTAAAACAATGAAACATTGAGTGGGAGAAATGACTATTTTTATTTAATGCCAAAAGAACAAAAAAAGGATGTTGCACTCTTGGAAAAGATATTCCATAAAGAAGGAGTCACCAAGCAGACATCTTTAGTTACTTTTTTGGCTGGTATCTACCTACTAGATAGGAATGTAATAAAGAAGAAATTTCCTAAAAGAGAATATTGTCCTTCATATACTGCAAGTCAAGACATTTATAGATCACAGCATTTAAATACAACCAGAATTAGCTCTGCACAGTACCTTTCAAGTTCCAGACTATGAATCCCGGTTAGCAAATTGGCTGCTGTGTTATGCACCAGGCTTTGGAGAGTGACCGGATTACAGCCCTTTAGCCAGCAATGTGTCTATATTGCAATTATTTCATGTAGCCCTCTGTACTAATTTCAGGATTTTTGCTAGCAGGCAGAGTGTAACACTGTGTGTGTGTGTGCATTTGAATTGGTTTGTAAAACAATAAATAGTCATGATCCCTAAAGTCCGTGTTTAAACTCAGGAATGTAAATAAGAAATAAACTCTTAGAAAAAATTGTGTTCTCCTAATAGGATTTCAGAAGCCCATATTGCATGGACTTTGTACTTTGGGATTTGCTTCCAGGCATGTTTTGAAACACTTTGCTAATAATGATGTGACCAAATTCAAGGCAGTTAAGGTCTGTATATGTTCGTGTTTTCATTAAGTATAGAAGATTACTTTTCTTAAATACAGTTCTTAAAATTACAAAACTGGTATGCTATGCTCTTCGAATAAGCCAGAATTGTAAGCCATAGTTTGATTTTTAAGTTACTGTTTTTCTTTTAAATGAACAATGCTCAATTTCCAGTTTGGTACATCTTATGGCTCCTAAGGTGTTTCTGGCTTATCACTGCCAGCACCCTTTATCATTGACCACTCTGGCCGATCCATCACTGAGATGTCATTCAGCAGGCTCTGGGGACCATAGATTTTACACTCCTGCGGCGATAAAGCAAGAATCGAACTGTAATGATTTGTGAGCTTCTTCTGACAGCAGGAAGGAACAAGTGGATTTCTTGATAATTCAAGACTATGGTTCTAGCTTTTAATATACAATCATGGCAATTATTTCACAATGAGATTTAATTTTGATAGTAGTTTCACAACTTTTATTCGCTTTTCTTAATATTAAATTTCCAAACCTGCCTCAAATGTACAAGTATGCATTAATCATGCTTTCTTTTAGAACTGTTGATGTAATATACTATTTTTTTTTGCTTTTCCTTAACTCTTAAATACAGTTTACATACTCCAGAGTGCCTTATGTACAGTTTCCATAAAGCTGTTTTCAATTTTGATCTTCTGCATGCTGATATTCTATTGTATAAAAAAGAGGAGGTCATAGCAGTGGGATAGTTTCTGCCAATTGTCCTAACCATATCTCTGCATGGCACAGATCATGCCTAACCTAGAACACCTTAGATTCCCATACTAGTGGCTTGGCAAAATTATGCAGGATTTTCACAACAAAATTGTCTGCATTTTCTTTCTTTCTTACATGTGACTTCTTGTAGCAAAAGTGGGGGAAGTTGCAAAGATTAACATTTGTGTTATGCAGTTATGTTTTATCCAAATTTAATTTCTTTGATTTTTTTCCCCACTTATGATAGATTCGTTTTGCAAAACCAGTTTTCCCAGGGCAAACTTTGCAAACAGAAATGTGGAAGGAAGGGAATAGAATTCACATTCAAACCAAGGTCAGAGTCTCAAAAGTATAGTCTTTGTACAAATGTCACTAATTTCATTGAGAGGAAAACAGAAGAAACTAACATGCTTCTTTTTGTATGCAGACTTCCTAAACGTATAAACATGAACTTCTTTTAATGTCTAAAGCTGTTTAAAACTGCATGTGGAGAATTCTAGATATGGCATAAGGGATATTTGGATGAAAAGTAGCAGGATAAATCATGTAGGCATGTATTTAAATTCGGCCTATATATTTTGATACATGTTCACATTATTCATATCTTGTTTTTAGGTAATCAATACTAACATAGTTAAAAACAAGTTTATAATATAATGAAGATTTCTCATTTCCTGAGCATTCCCCTTTAATTACCAGCATTTACTCTGTATGGTGTATCCTACAATAACTGCTCTTCCATCTTTCCATTTTGAAACCTGTTTTAACCCTACACTTCTGGGTTTGCTGTGCTACAACTCTAAACATCATGACCAAGAATAGTACGAGTTGCCCAGCATGTTTAGGTACTAGGTTGAGGTGGCTTGCTTACACCAGTATTTTTTCAGTTTCAAAAGTGAATAGTTTCATATCTCTGGCATTCTAGACAGTCCTCTATTCCTATCTGTGAAGCTGCTGTTGCTTGTGGTCTAAACAAGCAATGTTCAAGATTAAAATAAATGTCTAGATGCATGTATGGCCATGTATAAAATTGGGTTGGAGCCATAATGGCATTTATTCTTAGGTACGATTTGTGTTAGGCCATGGGCAAACATAGGAATGGAGGATTTAGAGTTACTTTATATCATAAAAATACTTGATCTTACTGCCTGCCCCAGCTGGTGGGAGCAATCTGGGGTTTAAAGAAAGTTTTTCTGATCACTTCCCCAATCCTTATTTTTAACTAGAGATACTAGAAACTACCGGTAGTATTTTGGCCATGAAAACCCTTCTGTGTTCTGCCGGATTGCTACATTATCTCCTTCACTTCTCTTTTTCTCTTCATAGGACTTGATATAACAATTTAAGTGCCATTGCTTTGAAGAAATTATCTTGTCTTTTAAACATTAAAACTTTGGGGGGAGGATTAGCTTTTAAAAGCTCCTGTTTCATGTACTTAATCTCTTTTCTCTTAAAAGGTGCACTCAGACTTCGTTGGCCTTTAAAAAAAGATCCATGTAAATAGGCTTTGTTGATACTGCCCCTGGCTTGGAGTCTCTTGGCATCACCTACCCACCCTCCAACTTTTATTTTTATTCAACTCTATTTTTCTAAAACACGTTTCCTTCCTGTATTTTTGTAAAAAGCCCAAAGTAAATTGAGAAGAGCTATTGCTGTAGAGCTGTTTGCAGTAAATAAAGATGTTGAAAAATGTAAAGTGTATTTTATTGAAACAAACAAAACAGATTCCAAGTTAAATGGCTGCAGTTTATTAAATGCTAGAAGCTTGTTGTTCCATTTGCCGTTTGCTTAAAATATGCAGCCTGCTCTTTATAAATCTACATTTAATACTAGAAATGATTCTTTTCTGTGCATTGGGGTTTTATCCGTAATTGTGTCAGGAGTTGTAGATTTTCTTTCATTAACTGATATTTGAATTATAATGAATAGTTGCAAGAACAATTGTTTTATGTTTAGGAAGGTTTTCTTTTTTTATGATTTCTAATTATTTCACTTTTTCATTCCGCACCTACTATTGCTTTGTTTGTTGACCTAAATTGTGCAATGAAAGGAATGGAGAGGATTTCTCAACTGACATAAAGCATACAGCAGAAATAACCTTGTTTATAATTGTGATGTCATGGAGAGGAAAAACCCCACTTCCATTTTTTTTCTCCTTCTACAGGTCAAAGAAACTGGGAATGTTGCAATTGTAGGAGCTTATGTGGATCTAGTGTCATCTGCTATGCAGCCTTCAGTTAAGGAGCCTAAGGTAGGAAAAACACGAGTAGCCTCTGGTATGATGGCCTCCAGATTTATGTGCGCTCTCTGTCAGAACAATAGCAATAGCTTTTGTATATAGCATTTGCACTTCCACAAAAAAGTCAAATTGTATTGCCTGTTTACATGTAGCCAATATCTGTTTATTTGAATTCTGCCTCTGCATTAGACAAAAAAGAGATTTATTTAAGCTGTTGAGGCCACTTTCATTTAGCCACTCATATTCTTCTTGCTAGTTATGTGGTCAATTCTTGTGTTCTCTGAATTGAACTCTTTCTACAGCTGAGCATCAAGGCTTATTAATAACATGCAAACATACCAGAACGGTGTATTCTTAATCCAATAATATTGCCATTCACTTGGCATTTTCTTTGGTGAAAGAGATTGAGAACATAAATTCGAAGGGAGGATAATCTAAATATTTCTGGTTAAAAAAAAGACTTTAAAATTGTTTCATATCACTTAAATGGGCTACATCCCAAAGTGTATCAGAGCATTACAATTAGTGAAATAGACTTCAATATCTACACCCTCATATACCTCAATCCTAGAGGTATATAGACTCATGAGAAAAATATGAAGAATGCATTCTATTGGTAGATGCCATTGTATAAGTTGACCAATATATTTGGTTGCTATAATGTTCAAAACTATCTTTAGAAACTGTATGATAGGCACAAAGTTTATCCAGTAGTTTTCCATAATTTGTTTAACTTATAATCTGGTTGTTTCTACTGTTCTTTTACATCTTTCTATTTCATACACTGCTCAACTGCTAATGTTGAGCTGATCATAA
>JANHFQ010004609.1:36704-48622 GCA_032468035.1 Aparallactus werneri
GATGCAAAAGTAAAAAGGATACATTAGCAAGATATTACTTTATATAACCAATGAAACGAAAAAATGGTTTACAATAGCATAAAGTTATATTGTAATTGATATGCCATAATAACAGGTATAAATAATATGGCATAATAAATTTGTCTTTGTAAGTTTATGCTACAATAAAAGTTTGAACAACGCAAGGGATTCCACTGCTTTTATACTGCAACGGATTAACAAATTGTTCTGAAAGAAATCAAATGTTCTTTTTTTTTTTACCTGGCCACAACTGGAGCAGATAATGTAAAACTTCTATGTGTTTTTTGAAATCCAAGGCACTGGCCAGCTCTTCTGAATCAGTGAACACTCTGTTGTTGTGGCTGGTAGTTTCCTGCCACTGACTAAGTAATACAGGCCCAAAACACACAGCTAAATTCTGGCAAGTCATTCTGTTTACTTCATGGTACGAAGCCACCAGTTTTAGATGATCCAAGAGCATCTTTAGAGTTGCCTAAAGAAAAAGAGGAATGGTATTAGTTCATTAATCATAGGGGAAAATGTAATTAAGAAGAGAAGCAGGGGCAATGTTACTGAAGGCCTTGTTCCTTTAATTCCATCACAACACTGTCATTCATGCCCACTAGCGGTGTCCATTTAAGATAACATTTCAAGAATACCTTTTTGTGAAGCAGAAGAGCACACAGATCTGAGGTTTTGCAGCTGCTCAATATCCTATACATGCCCTTAAGGAAATATTTTGCAAAGGCCAATGAACTGCAATTTTCTGCATACTTACCTGGAAGTAAACCACACAAAACGCCAATCTTCAGCTTGGAGAATGGCTTTAACAATCAGCCTAGTCCCATGAACCAATTTAATAGCACCGGATTTAAATAAAACTAAATAGCACAGAAATTCTGCCCCATATTTGATACTGAACTAAATAGCTAGAAATATTTGGTTGGGGCTCATCTTTCCTGCAAAAAGGATTCCTTTCCCTTGATTTGTTTGAGATCACCGACAAACTTTCTATGATTGTTTGCTATAATTTTTCCTGCGCCAAAACCAACAAACCTAGTAAGATGTTCCCATCACTTAATTAAGAACACAGGAAGTTGCATTACCAAAATTGGAATACTACATCCAGCTCATAATTATTAACTGATTAGACCGTCTGAAGTTTCAGAAAAATGTCTTTCCCAGCCTAACTGGATTCTTTTGTTTTTGGCTTTTTTTTGTGATTAATAGCTCTCAATTTGCAACAGCTATTGCAGATTGGAAGGTGAATATTTTTTTTAAAGATACCATACTAGTGAAAACAGATATAAAATCTATGTTGGCATTCCACTGCAAAGACAGAAGATAATTTAATCAACATTGGGGAGGGTTGGTTATTAGCTGAAAGCAATAATTTATGAAGTGCCCTATCATAATCAAAATTACTTAGAAAGGGAAATATATGGTCAAGCAACATGTCTAGGGTTAAATACAAAGCATAGTGGAAAAGAAGGGGAGAGATGCTGATGATAAATAAAACCATCTTTTTGTGAGATCTGAGGGAAGAAACTCTGCTTACAAAAATGTTTTGTCTAGCTGACTGCCCATAAAAGGCTACAGCTGGTCTCCTTCACTAGTTCTCCGCAACAGACATATACGTTTCCACATTGTAGTTCAGCATATTATAACACCATATAAAATTAATTAAGGAGCATGTTTTAGGCATTGGTGCCAAAAAATGGCAGTTTGCCAGGAGAAAAAACCTTGTGTATTGCCCAGAGCAGCTGGGAGTTGGGACAGCACACTAATTTAATAAATTATGATTACCAAATCAAGAGCATTACAGGTAGTCCTCAACTTAGGACAATTTGGACCAAAATTTCCCTTGCCAAGCAAGGCAGTTGTTAAGCATGAGCACCGATTGTAAGTCACTGTTTTCAATGACACTGTAACTTTGAACAGTTGCTAAACGAATGGTTAAGGACTAGTTTCACTGTTAATAATATTCATTAAGTATTCACTGTGTTCAACTTTGCTTGAAACCATTTGTTTCTAACAATAACTTTGAATTAAATTCTCTATTATTTGACAGTGCAAAAGATGTGAGTTGGAGATCAGATTTAAGGAAACCACTGGATCATATCGTTACCTCCAAATGGATCTGATTTTTCATTGTTTTGCATATGCATAACAAATCTCTCTTTGTTATACTGTGCAGGATAAATGCTTTGCAATTCAAATCCATACGGTTTGCTACAGTTTGGACTGCTGATGAGAATTGCCAAGTGAGAGCCCTTAAAGGCACAAGTTCTCTTTTGCGTGCTTCCCTTTGCTTATTATAGGAGACTTGCTGTGTGGAATAATGGAAAGATACAGAAAAACTGTGGTTTCTGGCAACGGATAAGCTTAGCAATAAAGTTAAAACAGGAGCACCTGCACAATCAGGCTAAAGGAGCAAAGGGCTCCAGGTGATGGTGTCCCTTAGTTTAGGTGCTAGTGGGTACTTTCCATTCTCAGCCTAAATTCCAAAGCATACAAAACATTAAACTTCTATAATCAGGGGGAACAACCCCGTGCCTATAATAAGTTATGGTGTCCTGAGCTGTAATGATGCCTCTTTTCCTCATCTCCAGCATATCTACACTTTTCTAATATCAAAAGAGTTTGAATGAAGTGCCTCCAAAATAAGACAGCTTACCAAAATGGAGTGGGAGGAACCTACCACTTGGTATTTGCTTGATGGCCAGTTCTCTCCATCTCTCAAACAGAACTTTATTTTCTTGTTTTTCTACCCATAGATACTAACTCCAACCCCAGACAGTCAGCTCACAATCTGCTTCTACCTGAAGCTGTCTGAATTGGGCTACAAAACTCCACACAGTCTCCAAAAGACTAAAATAAAACAAAGCCAGCTAGTTTTAATGCCATATCATGGTCATCTTGATCTTGGTAGATTTCACAACCCTTGGTCTAATCTATCAGCAAAATCCAACTTGTCTCAATAATTGGACAACCGTGTTAGTGTACTGCTGGCCAATCTGCTATTATCAACAACCACCCTGAGTAGATTCAGGCAATGTTTTGGCGTTGATCTCTATCTCCCCCCCCCTCCCCGCCCCTGGAAGTTGCAGCAGCAAACATTTCAAGGACAGGATTGGTTATATAATTGTCTACCTTTAGCTGGCATCAGACAATAGCAGCAAGTGAAAGCCCCCCAAATCACTGTTCACATCACTTCCTCGTACTTGTTAGGGAGAAAGGAATTAAACAACTTACTAAGGGTTTGGAAGGATTAAGGTTAGGCAGACTCTTTTTTAAAGGAATACTTAAGTAGTCTTTCTTTCAAGTTTCATGCTGCATCTATCCTGCTTGCACACATAGACTGGCTTGATTATAGAATTATTCCAGCAAATCTTAACAAAGGTCTGTAAAGGAGGCGTGCATAAGCGCAGCAGCGTGCCTACCGTCCCTGTCTTACTGTCCCAATTTACCTGTATTTACTTCCTTTATTCATATTCATACTTATTATACCTGCTATCTTGTATATGTTTGACAAACAAACAAATAAATAAAGTGACTTTGCAAACATAATGGCAAAGCTGAGTTACTGCCAGAACTTGCTTCTATCCTGCCTGGACAAACCAGCAGCCAACCTGCCCAGAATATGGTCTACTGGCTTTCATGTACAAAGCTGGATCACATCTTGTGATTCTGCTTGGACAAACCAACAGTTGCTTTCTACAAGCAACATCAAAGCAAATTCTGACAATTTCTCCAGCAAAAGGCATGCAGGTCCAGCTCAGAATTGGCTCCCTCAACAAGCTGACAGAGGAGTCCTATTTTCTCCAACTGCTGCTATAAAAAGCTAAAATCAATCCAAATTAAATGCAGAACACAAACTGAGTGTGGCTTTCTCAAAAAATAAAGTCCAGATTTGTAGCAAAACAAAATTCATCTTTCCTATGAAAAATAGGCTTATATGTCATTCATTATTTCAATGAAAACTGATAAAGTTGCAAGATTCTATTTCCTTTTATAAGATATAGAGATTAAATATTAACGATTAAAAATTATATATTTTTGCCAAACTATTAACTCCAATGAAATCAATAATATTATTCAGAGGGGGGTAAACAAAAATATTAATTTTAGGAGATCATGGTATCACAATGTTGAGATTCCCTGATGTGGTCTAACATCTTGTGAATCAATTCATTGACCCAACTTAGCTGAAGTCACTGGAAGTCAAGTCAAAGTTTATTCTGAAGAGGGAAAGAGGAGGGAGAAAGTGAAAGGGATAAAAGGTAGTCCTTGACTTATGGCCACAAATGAACCCAACATTTCTATTGCTAAGCAGGACAGTTGTTAAGTGAGTTTTACCCCATTTTATGATTTTTTTGCACAGTTGTTAAGCGAATCGCTGCAGTTGTTAAGTGAATTGTGAGGTTGTTAAACAAATATGGCTTCCCACATTGACTTTGCTTGTCGGAAGCTGGCTGGGAAGAGTACAAATGGTGATCGCATGACCCATGGACAATGCAACTGTCATAAATACATGCCAGTTGTCAAGTGTCCGAATTTTGATCATATGGCCATGGGAATGCTGCAACAATCATAAGCATGAAAACTGATCGTAAGTCACTTTTTCAGTAATATTGTAATTTCAAATAGTCACCAAATGAAAATGGTTATAAGTCGAGGACTCCTTAAGCCAGGGGTCCCCAACCCCTGGGCTGTGGCCTATTTGGAACTCTCCCCCTCCCATTCAGGCCAAGCCACAAAGATTGGGGACCGCTAGCCTATTTGGAATTGGGCCCCACAAGTGGCTGGCTGGAGCATGCACAACACGCTTTTCAACTGTCACAAGTGGCAGGTACTATTCCACATGTGCGCTGGTCCACTGCTCGCGAGGCCCGATTCCCCTCTCCACCTCAGCTGGACTGCCAAGTCACAAAGGTTGGGGACCACTACCTTAAGCCATGCACTAGTTCAATGGGTCAACAAATACTTACTTTCTCAACTTCTGGCAGGCAATCCAAAAGAGCCATTGTATATTCTGAATCATTACAATCATTTTCACATCCATTTGCTGTCATTTTCAAAGGTCTTTTTACCATGGCATCCAACACTGCTTCATAAAGTTGTTTGGTTATCAATGGAGAAGGCAACTCTCTTAAATAATCTTTAAGGATACCTAAACAAGACATGCAGGGGAAACAAAGTATAGTGAATATTACCAGAAAGTCACATTTCAGCAGAACAATTAGTAATGCTCATGCAGAAATTATCTCAAAATTGGGTATCTTGGAGAGATAGAGATACACACATATTTCTTAAATCTGAAAATCATTTACAGCTCTGAATGTTAATTCTTGTTTCTTTTATTCTATCAGTGGTGTGAGCTCCTTGAAATGCCAAAACTAATGTAAAACTTCATTGGGGATAGCAATCATTGCATTATATCACTTCTAAATTTTAATACATTTAACATTTTATCAGAATGTTTTAATAATGATGCATCATAGTCGTCACAACCACAAGCGAATACAGGTTGTTCTGTCCACGTGTCAGAACTGTTGCAAATGTTTTATTTATTCTTATTTACATATATTAATTCCACTGTGTCTCATGTCATTTAAAACAAAATTTCAGAACTGGACATTCAAGGCAAAGCTGCTGGCCCCTTCTCTGTTGCAATGTCTTAACTCCCTTCCCTTCACACATACATCATCCACTCTACCTCCAGCCATATGCAGCTCACTGGCATTTTAAAAAACCTCAATGCATTCACTGCTGCCAAAAGCCACTGTCCCAGTAAAGATATGCAGCTGCCACTTTGATTGTTCCCTTACACCTCACCCACATTGCCAACTCCTGTGCTGCTACTGCTCTCCTAGCTGCCAATAGCTGATCAGTGCCGCAGCTATTCCTTTGCAGCTCACTTTTGGTACTCACATATGACTATACTGGGTTGCTTGTATCTTTACAATTTATATTGTTTTTATTTGTTTCCTAATATTTGATTACTATTTTGATTATTAATATTTGAGTATTAGATTTGATTACTTATTAGTATTGCTTATTAGTAACCTATGACTATCACTAAGTGTTGTATCTTATGATTCTTAATGATTCTTGATGAATGTATTTTATTTTATTTTTCTTCTTATGTACACTGAGACCATACACACCAAAGACAAGTTCCTTGTGTGTCCAATCACACTTGGCCAATAAAGAATTTTATATTCTATTCATTCTATTCTATTTTTAATTTACCACCCTGGCCCTGTCTTTTCTACAAATTGTGCAGGCCACTCTAATGCATAAGCCACAATTCTTGAATCAAATGCAGTCCCTCTCAGATCTCAAGAGCTGTTGTGGAGCAGTGGTTAGAATGCAGTACTGCAGGCTAACTCATTGCTCACTCCAAGAGTTCGATTCTGAGCGGCTCAAGGTTGACTCAGCGTTCCGCCCTTCTGAAGTTGGTAAAATGAGGACCCAAATTGTTGGGGGCAACATGCTGACTCTGTAAACTGCTTAGAGAGGGCTGTAAAGCACTAAGAAGCAGTACAGTATGTAAGTCTTACTGCTGTTGCTACCATGCACATGATCCCCAACAGTTGCAACAGATTATAAATTTTAATTTAATAGAAGTTTGACATTATTAACTATATAGGGAATAGTCATGTGTATTGCATTTACGGCACTTAATTTAAATTCCATTAAATTAAGTTTTTTGTGGAGGACAACACTCAAATGCCATGTATAATCCTTAGTCAAAGATGTGCAAATATTTATAATAATTATTTTAAGTATTTGTTTTATTTTTGTTGTATGCTGCCCAAAGTCACATGTTTGTGAGATGGGTGGCTATATAAATTGGATAGATAGATAGATAGATAGATAAATAAATAAATAAATAAATAAATAAATAAATAAATGTTATACTGAGATATTCAAACCCAAGCAGCAGAGTTGTTGAAAGTAAAACAGCAACGTAGGTGAAAGTAAAAGGAGGCACAGTTAAGCCCACATCCTGGTTATGTTAATTATGATTGTTTTTAAAATCTCAGCTGCAGCTGCAGGTTATATATTGATTTATTATAATGTTTTTATTTTGTTTTAAAATATTGCTAGCCACTTGAGTTTTATATTTGAGATAGATGGCTGTACAAATTGAGTAAATACAGACAAACATACATATAGACCACAACTAATTCCCTCCTCCAAAGGCTGAAAGAAGCAGAATAGACCTTTCCAGGTTGATGGCCTAGCACAGAAGGGGGGGAGGGGAAAGAGGTGATGGTTTTGTGTGAAAGGCAGGTGCACGCATGTTCACACACAACTTCATTTGTGTGAGTTTGCAAACGTGCCTGCCATTCACGCTAGTGGGATTGTGAGCACCAGCACCAGCCAATTCCATGAGTTGGGTTGTATGCATGCATGCATGTGCATGCTGGCCCATCGTCATGCAGCCCGGTTGCTAATAATAGGACATGGCCTAGTAGTGGTCCGTGGTCCACAGGTTGGAATAGATCTTATCAAGTGAAAAAATTATCATATTAGTTTGATTGTTCCCTTAACATTAAAAAATTGTTCTTGAAGTAATATAACTGCAAATGTTATATTACTTTATTTTAATCAGATGATAACATTCTTATTACACACAGATGTTTTGAAAGGTAGCTGATAACATCACTAGGTAAATGCCTTCAGGTCCTATGAGCAATATAGTTCCTGAGGTCTTTCAGGCTACTTTTTACATTGTTAAGTGTCCTTTTATCTTTTTAAAAAATGATTTTGCTCAAAATAAATTGAATTAACTGACTGCTTTTTCCCTATTACTAAATGGCATCCTATGTTTATTTGAAAGGCTGAGAAGCGGATTTGCACTCCTCCTCACCCTGTCCAACACTGCCCACCACCATCTTGGGCAAAGCAACACATCTGTCTCAAAGGTGCTTTTTCAAGAGGCACCTTGGACTTTCTGGTTTTTCTTTGAAGACATTTCACTTCTCATCCAAGAAGCTTCTCTAGCTCTGATTGGATGGTGGGGGATAGAAGGATTTATACTCCTTGCAGACAACTGGTCATTTGCATTCTTTTAGCAAGCCATGAAGGCCACCTGGAGGTTTATCTGTGTCATCAGGGTCACCTGAGTGCTGCAAATGGGTGTGAAGCCTTCTTGGAACTGTTGAAAGGATTGTGTTGTAGATTGGAGATAGATGGTGTCGTATCCCTCCCCATCTGTTAAGAGAAGGCTGTTCAATGTTGACATAGATAGCTTCTTTGGCCCCTCTTTCAAACCTGTGATCCTCTCTGTCCAAAATGTGGACTTTGCTGTCTTCAAAAGAGTGGCCTATGTCTTTTAAATGCAGATGGACTGCTGAATCTAGTCCTGATGTATTTGTTCTTCTATACTGTGCCACGTGCTTATGAAGTGGTTGTTTTGTTCCCCCAATGTACAGATCTGCACATGGCTCAGTGCATTGTACTGCATATATCACATTGCTCAGATTTTGTCTGGGAGTTTTATCTTTGGGGTGGACAAGCTTCTACCTTAGTATATTCTTCGGTTTGAAGTGTGCACGTATGTTGGATTGGCTGAAGATCCACCTGAGCTTTTCCAATATGCCCGCAACATACAGAACGACAATGTTGCTTCGTTTATTGTTTTCTTCGTTATCTGTTATGGAGGAGCTCCTGTAGGGTCCTTTTTGAGATCTGACCATCCAGTCAGAGCTGAAGAAGCTTCTTGGATGAGAAGGAAAACATCTTCAAAGAAAAACAAGAAAATCCAGCTGATTCTTGAAAAAGCACCTTTGGGACAACCATGATCTGGATGACTGAGAATCTCCATAGACAACACAATCTGTATACTTGTTAATAGTTTAACAAGTTAAACTACAGCATCCTGTTTATTTCAGGAATCTCTCCAATCCTGCTACACAGATAACTGAACTATTAAAATCTTAACTCAGATTTTAATTGCTTTGCTCCCATTTTGTTCATGCAAGCCACTGAACGTAGCTGAGCCTTAATAAATTGTACTGTTTAGTACAGAATGAAAACAAAGATCTGAAAGTAGGAAGCTGAGATACCAATTTAAATATTCGGCAAATAAAGGCCTCCACAAATTGGCAATCTAAACCAGCCTTTCTTCAACCTAATTCTAAGCAGATGGCTTCAACTAACCTTCCTATAATCTCCCGACGTACTCTAATCCAAACATTTAGATCAGGTGTCCAACCTTGGTAATTTTTAAGACCCGTGGACTTGACACCCAGAATGCTGGCTGGGGAATTATGGGAGTTGAAGCCCTCAAGTCTTAAAGCTACCAAGGTTGGATACCTATGATTTAGATGATCCCAGTTTAGGAAAGGCTTAAATCAACAGCAGGACCAAATGCTTGTAAATAACACTTCTGGGTTTTCAATGTAAGTTTAGGAGTAAGGGAACTAATCATAAAAGAGTTTTGCTGTCTTTCTAGCAAAAGAGCTGCTCTGCAGACAGCACAAAATACCTAAGTAAGAGGAAAGGAGTCTGCTATGCATTTTTAAAAGTACTCAATAAGAAGGCACTTCTGGAATGTTCTTTCACAGGAGCCACACTGAGCTCTCCAATGAAGTCACCTAGTCTTTCCTTTTCAAAACACTTTCTCTTGCTTCATTATTCTAAGAAACAAATTGTCAGCCATCTGACCCTACACACTGTCTCCATTTAGATATCTTTACGAGAGGGCAGTTATTTTTATGGACTGGCATCTCCTGACTGCTTTATTTTTCTTGTTCCAACCATTGCTGGCACAGAATATAGGCAGTAACGAGAGAAAACGCATACTTTTCCAATCCACCTCATTAATTTCTCATTTTTCTAACCCACTGAACTGTCAACTATAGGGTATACTTTACTACGAGAGAGTTCACACGGCTGGAAGCAGAAACGACGCAGAAATATCAGAAATCAGCCAGCTGCTAAAACTGCTAAGGCACATTATTCTGAATGACATGTGCATTTCACTGTAAGCCAGTGCCAGCCACAGAAACATTTCTGAGTCAAGGTTTAATAATTAAATGTGCATTTCCTGAGCAACAGAATAGTTCTTCAAAAGGGCAAGAAAAGAAAGCTTTGAGACACAGACTTGAACAAGTGATCTTCCATTGTATTTGACTTTAAAAGGAAAATACTAAGTGGTTTTTCACCAAACAGGGATTCTGGCTGATTACTAGTATCAATGCCTATTACTTTATTAGAGATGTGTGAATCTCTTAACAAGGTGTTTCTCTTTTAATAAAGAGCCCTTTGAAAGACCTTCCTCAATATCCAGAAGCCACTGCTTGATTTGATTCAAAACTCTCATCGCATAGCAGATAAAACAAAAATCTAATACTTTACTCCAGCCTAACCTTTACAAATGTAATTACTGACATGTCCATTCTCCAACAGTGCTCATTTTAATTAGATCAGCAGATATATTTTCCTTCTTACTCGCCCAAGTCAGAGGCGTATTCTAAGAACAGGATTCATACTTTGGTGTCACCTGTAGCTTTGAAGTTGGGAAAAATCTGATTCCTTGGCCTTCTCAGCAAAGAGTAGAATTCCACTTGCTATGACAAATAAATAATAAAATTAACTCGTTCTGGTTTCTGAGCTTTCAACAGGTGCTGTTTGGGGAACTGGGATTAATGATGAACAAGAGGTATCCTTTTAAACTTGAAAACTGAGATTTTTAGGACATGAAACTCAGCAGCTGATCCCAGTTTCTATTCTTGCTACTACATAAAACTATCCCTGCATTGCTATGTGCCCCCAAATAAATAATAAGTAATGGACCTTAAAGATTTACAAGACAAGATTAACAATTCAGTAGCCTGATAGATTAACAAGCACTTTAATATGAGTGGCAGAAAGAAAACATGCTATTTTTACCCATTCTTAGCTACAAAATCCTATTTTGCTATAGGGATAGGAAACCATCTGCACTGACTGTTGACTTCTGAGAACTGCAGGAACTTTTTGATATCAGTGGACTGGGCCAAATGTTTTAATGTTGTGCTCTCAAAGAACAAAAATAATTGAATCTAACCTCACAGATTACATGATGACCATTAGATTGCAGGGCTTTTTAAAAGGCTTATATATCTACTTGTCTACTAACTTTGTCATGTAACTCTATCATGTTCAGAGGTGAATAACAGAGGCAAAGGTCGTGCAAGGAGTGTGGTCTATTCCTCAGAAGCTGTTGTGTAAACTTCCCACAATAATTGCCTGGTCACTGATGAAAATAGGGTACTAGCTCTAAGGATGAATGCTTGTTCTAAGACAGTAAAACTCTTTCAATTGAGAGTCTGTGCATATACTGTAAATAAAAGCAGCTGTGACCGCTCCAAAGAAAAGAAGTTGACAAGAGACTTTCTAATTCCAAAACAGCTCTCATTCAAACAATGCTGCTTGAAACTGTCCACCCCCAGAGGAAATTCCATTCTGGAGACCTTCTTGTCATCCAAGAGGTGTAAAACAGGAATTTTCCTTAAATAGGAAGTTATGAACATCTTATTCAACTGTGCCAGAACGTAAAAACGCAGAGAAAGTTTAGAAGATGATTCAAGATGGTATCCCATATTTTTTTTCATCTATTCTGGGGGTGACACTTTAGAATGTGTAACAAAATGTTGTTGGGTAGAGTTCTCTCCTTAAGGGTGCAGATCCTCCACCTGTTTCTTGCCTGCACACATACCCTCTTTTGATTTGCACCACCAAGGCCTTTTGAACCTCTGCACACCTATGAACTCTCTAACATCTCTTGAATATTTTTGAGGTACATAGGTAGCAGCATTCAACAGTCCAAACATTTCAAATAAAAGAAATAATTAATTTTCTTGCATAAGAAACCAAGAATGTACACTTTTTTTGAAACAAACATACTACTGCATAGAGTC
>JANHFQ010004609.1:48722-58967 GCA_032468035.1 Aparallactus werneri
CACTTCACTGCCAGCTGCCTGTAATTAAGGCAAGTTCGAATCTCACTAGGCTCAAGGTCGACTCAGCCTTCCATCCTCCTGAGGTAGGTAAAATGAGAACTCAAAATGCTGGGGGCATATATATGTGCTGATTCTGTAAGCTGCCCAGAGTCTTTCGGGAGTTGGGCGGCATAAAAATGTGAATAAAAATAAAAAATAATTTTTTTAATGGAAAATCAAAAGGGTGGATGCCAATCTAACCTCAGGGGGCTAGATGCTCCAAAGGGACCACAGCAGAGGAGGCTTTTGTCCTGGATTCCTCTGGCCAAAATTCTTTGATTGACAGGATCTGCAGCATATAACATAAACAAGCTATGTCCAGACAAGTTTCCCATCAGTGTACTGGGGTTGGAAATTGAAATCAGATGGCTCATTGGTTCATGCTTTTACAATTTCTGCTTTCATTGAACTATAAATAAATCCCCACTTTCTTCATTAAAAATGGGTTTCATAAGACTCTTACAGCTGATTTAGTCTTTATATCAAGATGTGATAGCCATTAATTAAATAATAATTGTTAAACAGTTTTTTATTAAACTGTGAATATACTGACAGTAGATACAATAAAGGACTTTCGATGCTTTCTTCAATGTGCCCATGCTTAGATTCCATTCATACATATTGACTAGAATCTAGAACAGCATTTCTCAACCTTGGAAACATTAAGACATGTGGACTTCAACTTCCAGAATTCTCCAGCCAGCACTCATCTGGAACCAAAATTATTCTAGAATCCAGAACAAAAATTAATCTAGATCAAGACTGACAATATCATTCTTACAAAATTAAAAATACACTCAATTTGTGTTTAGTGACAAAGTTTCCATAGTGGGCAGATGTCAGTTCAAAAGGCTCAATTTTAAGATATTATTTGTTAAAAACTTTTTTTAATATTTACTTATATGATACACTGCACAATAAAACTCCAATGACATTCTGAGCATTTATTTATCCTATAAAAAGCAAATTTGTTACCTGTTATCACATTTATATCTGGGTACTGTGTTTCACATAGACTAACTGCTTTGCTATCCTTCTCAAATGCCTCACGGAGCTCTTTCTTCACAGCTGCCGACCCACATAAACGGTAGAGCCCTACAACCTAGAAATAAAATATAAACCTCACATAGCAACCTCATTCAGTTTAATGAGTACTAAAATATAAATCAAATATTCAACAGAAATCCAATTTTAAATATACTCAACATACCAAGATGTTCATAAAAGACTCTAAAAGGACTAGAAGGAAACTGTATGAAATAAAACCTTTATCAGAAAAAAGCAAGATTATCCATGTTGCATTAAGCACATCGACTGTGTTAAATAAATGTGGTAATAGAGAGGAAATAGCTATTTTAATTGCAATGAATACAGTGGTATAATAGAACCGGGGAGACCAAAGTCTACAGTGGTTAAATGCAGTACTGCAGTCTACCTCTGCTGACTTGTTCAGCAGTTTGGGAGATTGAATCTCACCAGGCTCCAGGTTGACTCAGTCTTTCATCCATTCGAGGTCAATAAAATGAGGACCCAGATTGTTGGGGGTAATATACTGACTCTGCAAACCGCTTAGAGAGTGCTGGAAAGCACTGTGAAGTGGTGTACAAGTCTAAGTATTATCATTATCATTATCATCATCATTATTATCATCATCATCCATATTCAGCCAGAAAAGCTTACAGCTTATAAGCTTACACAGGGACTTTACATTCAGTCCTAGCCATCAGACTGATGGGTTAGGTCCATCTTAACTTCAGCATTGTCTAACGTAGTACAGTCTACCTGCCTACTCTATTAGAATCCTTTCCCAAAAAGTCAAAGAAAAGTATCACAGAGGGGCTTTCTCAGGGATAAACACTCACTTTGAATCAAAGGTGCCTTTAAAAAGTAACTGGATTTGGTTGTTTTTTTTTCCTTGAAAATGTTTTGCTTCTTATCTAAGAAGCTTCTTACAGTTCTCAATTCAATTCTTCAGAACTCAAGAAGCTTCTCAGATGAGTAGCAAAAACTTTTAAAGGAAAATAACCCAAGAAGGCCTGGTTGCCTTTTGAAAGGCACCTTTGGGAAAATCATGACTTTGATGATTGAGAATCTCCATAGACACTCACTTTGAAATACAGAAGCCTGCATCCTGAAATGGGGATGGACCCTTTCCATTTAAAGAGTTGTCTGCACTGAGAGTGAGCTGTAAAATATGATTTATAGGTCAGGGTGTTGTGGGACCAAGATATTACTGGATTGTTTAATAACTGAGGTTAAATAAGCCATTGGTTACCAAAAACTATACACCCAGTTTTTATCCCCTTGATGCAGCACACTTGATGTAGTTATTTTTATGGGGAGAAAATGGAAAAGGGAACACTGTACCATTGTCTTTTTAATCATAAATTATTTATATTAATTAAATTATGCTGACACATTTATTGCAATTTGGACTTACAAAGATGTTTTGTCTGTTTTTAATATTTTTCTTCTGATGTGAGTCTCAAGAAATCGTGTGCAGGCAATTTGCTAGCAGTAAAACTTATTTAAAAGGCTCTTCTGATTAGGAATCCTTCTGATTAGGAATATACTGTATATGCTTTAAGGAATGGATCAACATAGTTTCAGCACAAAAAAATCTAAATCATACCATGGAAGATTGCTTCTTCCCTAGCAAAACTAGAAGTAATCTCTTAAGAGTTTTTTCAAAAGGCAATTCCATTAAAAGCTAACATAAGGGGGAAAATAAGTTAAAGCAAAAAAGTTGTATTGTCTTAGCATTTTTAATGGAAGCTGGAATAGAAATTTAACTAATAACAATAGAAACCTCATGTACAAACTTTGTGTAACACTCATTCTTTTAGATGCATCATTATTACAAATGAATGTTATTTCAGTTGTAGGATGAAGCATTGTTACTGCACGATGCAATGTAAGAGAGTGAGACACAGAATATATCTGGCATTGTTTTTTTTAAATCCAAATATTTCTCATATAAATACATCCTGTTACAGTGATAGAGTCCAAACCAGAACTAAATGTTTACATGCTACTTGAAATTTAGGATTACATTTTCTCTAACAAATGGAGAAGTTGAATAAACAATTCTTTTATAATATAAACTAAAACAGTATAAAAAAGCTTTAGTCATCAACATTAAATACCAAAGAGTATTATGGTACTTTAAATATTAATTCATTTATTACATTTTTCTCCAGGGCCCAGTCCACAAAAGCTTCAACTACAATATATTTACTGATCTTTTGTTATTTTTTCAATCCCTTTTGGAAATTTCTACATTAATGGTCTTTAAAAGTACTAAATTCTTGTGGACGAAGTGACAAGGTAAAGCACATTTAAAATCTGGCTGCATTTAAAACCTGAGATCTAAAAGGCTTAAACACAAGGCATTTAGCTTTCCCATAATAGGAAATCTTGCTCTCAATGCGTAAAGATTTCCAGTGATACCCATTTACTGAATACTGGGGTAAGATTTGTGCGTGTTCCTAGACTCTGTTACCCACTTACATATTTAACCCCAGATGTGCATATTCTGCATATATCTTTATAACTAAGGCTGCCCTGGAGCATCTTCTTAATCCTGTCAAACATCCACACTGTGATTCTAAAGGCATGATGGCTGACAGGCTACCTGTTTTGCTAAAAAATAAATTCCCTACCATGCCAAGCATTTTTTATAGCCATGTTAGACAACTATTTAAAATAAGTTGGCTTCCCATGAATTTCAGGAAGGAAGGAAGAAATCATTCTAATGGGCTTCATGATTTCTGAGCTTTTGAGATGGGGGAAAAAATCAAAGGTTGGGTGCCTGAAGTGAAAGTAATGAATACCATTATTACTGAATGTTGCAACAGTCTGCTGTGATACTAACAACATCCATAGGACAATGCCTACAATTTCCACAAAAGCAACATATAAAGTTACCCTGCAAAAAAACCCCCCTCTACTCTCAGTTTGTTTAATTACAATTTTCGAATCCTATATCCTGTTTTGAGATTTTTTTGACTTAATAAATCTATACAAATATAAATACACTAGAGCAGGGCTGTCAAACTTGTGGCCTATGAGCCGGATGCGTCACGTGCTGGCCACACCCATGCCCTGTTTAGCAAAGGGGGGGGGAAGTCATGATATGTCACGTGATGATGCGACTTTGACATCCCTGCACTAGAGGTTTGGAAATCCTAAGGGCTAGTCACCTAAAGTTTGGAAAATACAAAATGATTGTAGGCTGTACAAAAGATGATGATTCTTTTTATTCATCTCATCTTGTACCCAAATGTTACGAAGACCATAATGATGGCTAGCTATCCAAATGAAGAAGATGAAGGAGTACAGGATGTTATATTCTTTAGATTTAAATAACGAGATATATATATATACCTGGCAACCTCTTTTTTCAATCTCCGTAATGCACTTTTTCATCAAGAGAGGAACCATCAAACCTTCATTTTCCTTCTCAACAACTTTACGAGCATCAACTCCAAATAGTATCGGTTCTCGTTCTCGATCTGTTCCACAAAGAGAATTCTCCCACTGTTCCAGAAGAGTTAGCTTGACATAGATAAGACCTCTAGGCTCCAGTTTTACTGCCAACTGATGAGTCTTTGTCACACGAAAAAGAGCAGGAAGAACTACCGTACCATGGCAGCAGACACGGTTTTTCCTTGGCATGGGCTCCCAGCTAAAAACCACTAATTTTAGATGCTGAGCATTTTCTATCTCTATGTTGAAAGTGTGATCCATGTCCAAAAATGTTGTTCTGCAAGTCAGCAAAGCGGTCCTCGCTTTATTTACTGAATCTACCTGAATTGCACAGAAGACATCTTTTGAGTCCATCCGTGGTGGTTTCAGATCCTCTGCACCATAGAAGTGAATGCTCATGAGTCCAGATATGTACTGGGAACATTTGGGTTGGTCAGCAAAAGTGTAGTGTCGAAAAGCATCAATGTCTATTTCTGATTTATTACTCATGTTACCTGCAAATACTTCCTTTCCTTTTCCAACCCTGCTTTCAGCTGCGTATTTCCCTGATTTTGTTATAAGCTCAGGAGAGTCTCCATCGCTGAGGTAGCCCCCTTTGCTGGAGGATTTGGAAGTTCCCCTGTTTTTCTTTTTATAGCTGTGTTGAGAGGATACACTGCTATCAAGATGATACCGGCTTATAACATTCCTGCTTGCAGCTGCTGTTACATTTCCAGAAGAAGCTAACGGTGCATGGCCTACCTCCTGGCAATTATTTTTAAGCAACAAAGAATTGTCTGAGCTATTATGGCTTGAATTTCCTTTGACACTGAGCTTCCTGCTGAGTTCAGGCAATTTTTTCATCTTCATGGAAAGTTTCCTAACTGTTCTTGGGGATTTTATTTTATCAGGGAAAGACCAGTTTATCGAACCACCTTTTTTCAATGGGCTTGGGCTTGGAGGAGAATAGTCTGCTGTTCCTGTCTCTGTCTTGTTTGCAGACATGATTCCAGGACCTTTGAAAAAAGAAAAGAAAGAAAAGATTAAAAAAAATACTTGGAAAAAAAGAACTACTTCTTTGTCGTGATCTGAAAAATGTCTATTTAGAAAGATGCTGAGTACCATCTACATCAGAGTTCCACAACCTTTCTGACTTTGCAGACTGGGGGGAGGACAGGGAGAGAGGGTAGGGTTCCGCACGTGTGACGGGCATGTGCACCCAGCTCCATTTGTACAAGTGGCAGGAACACACAAATGCTTGCCCACCACTCACACAAGTAGGGATGTGTGTGCTTGCCCACCACCTCCGCGGCCCAGTTCCGAAAGGCTCAAGTCCCTGTAGTGGGCTGTGACCCTGGGGTTGGAGACCCCTGAGCTACATTATTCCCATAAATACCCCTTCCTGTGTGCCAGAAAAACCAAGAACATGTGTCACTCTTTCCTTGTTTTGTTTCAGCATCTCTTCAGAAAATAAAATTCTATGTTTTGCCTACACTCTCAAGTTCCGAAAAAAATTGGAAAACAAATGGAACTACTTTGCTTTAGGGCTCCTATGCATTTCAAAGGCGGTCTATTTCACAGTGATTTGCTTTTTTATGGGTTTTTTTCTTTGCCAAACATGTATGCCTCTTCTCATTATGGCAGAGTGAACTTACGATATATTTGGAATCAATTCTCCACAAAGTTCCAACATCACTTATCTCTTAGAATCCACTAATACTGTAAATCCTTTCTTATACGATGTTTGTTACATTTATCAAAGAAATCTGAATATCATAAACAACCAATGAAATAACTTAATTAACATTAGATTCATAATTAGTTATTTGCTTATTCAAAGTATTTTGTAAAAAAAAATGTTTAATAGGAGGAAATTTTAAAAAATTAAAACCGGAATACAGCATACAATAGTAGCAATTGATTCACTATAGTTTTTCATAGTGAAAGATGAACCTCCATAAACTTTTGTTCATGGCTCTTACCTCACGGAAGTAGAAGGCTCACCCAAACATCTTGACATCATAACCATATTTATTGTCCAATAAATCTGTCTAATTCTGCTAGAAATATTCAATAGCACTATTGTATTCCAAATTCAACAATATCATATAGTATACCGAAGTGCTAAAAACAGACTGTTAGCTGTCGTTTAATATAATTGGGTGGAGCGGTCCACCCCTTAGTATCCCTTGTGAAATAACAGGACATCACTAGATCACACTGCCAGAAAATAAAGGGGGAAAATGCTGACTTTCAGGCAGGCAGTTTTTCAAGTTGGTATTTTTATGTACAGTATGTATTTCAGCAATAAAGGGATTTTGGACAGCTTTATGGACACATTTTACCTCACCACAAAATGCAAAGTCATTTTTCCTGTAGAATTGGGAAACAATATGATGAATTTATTCTTTAGTTTTTCCTCTAGCACCCTAAAATATACTCAAAGGGACAAGAAATAATATCTGGAAAGCACAGATCCTAACCTAATCGATCATGAAAGGGACCAGGATGGGCCTCCAGACCATCATTTGCTCATTTGTACCTTAAACACTTAGAGCACATTTACTCACTAAAAAGTAAAGCAAATGTGCATCTGACCCTTAATTTAACTTTTCTTTCCCACCTAAGAACCAACCAGATCTGACTGCCTAGCTTAGACATTCAAAGAAAAAAAACAACAAACAAAATCTAAGCAAATGCTTATGAAAACACATATCTAATCCCATCACTACTTAGATACCTATGTTATGGTCTGGGGTAACCTTATAGGAGAGCTGGGCAACATAAGTATGAAATAAATAAATAAATTTTGGGAAGCTGCTGATAGCAGGAGCCCTGTTACTTAGTGACCAAGTACGGTAGACTCTGCTTTTACAGCATCACACAAATCATTTCATTTTTTCTGCAGCCCACCCAATTAGAAACTGAGGCTCAAATAAATAGCACCTTATCCACATTCTACAGAACCCTTGTTGTTTTCTTTAATGGGAGCTAAATAATTCTTTCTTGATGGAAATTGACCATTAGGCTTTGTTTTTTAAAAATGATGAAGACGATTCTACTGCACAAAATAAGTTTTCCAGAGCCTCAGTGAAAGTTCTTGTTTTGCTCAACTGCTTTGCTTCTATTGAGGCTATTTCCTTACATGGAATAGACTATTTCTAGCACACCCGCTGTGCTTTTCTGGCAACAGCTCATAAAAAATGTGGTATTTGATAAATCTGGACAAAGGCCTTTCTTATACTGCAAATCACCACACAGTCTCACTAGTGGGTTGCACTGAGGCATTCCATAGTAATCAGGGCAGTTTTAATTAATTCACATTAATCTTTCTCTGTTAGAAGCCTCTGGCAAAGGCTTAGAAAAGCAAGCCAAAATATAAAAAAAACTGAGAAGTCAATCTAACATTCCTGACATTTTATCTCAAACTTCCGGTGGCTTCATAAAGCCTTCCTATTCTTCCATAGTTGGAACAATAAATAATGTCAAAAGGACACTGGAACCTTTCTTGACATTATAAGAATCATATATTACATATACAGAACTGCTTTTTGTAATCATTCACATTTGTATTAGCGTATATTTATTTATTAAATTTATACTCCACCATTTCACTGTTGAATTTTTTCTGGAAAAAGAAAACTATGAAAAGTCATTTGTCATAACTTATTACCAAGCAAACCCTAATCTGTCCAATGTATTGATCCTAAATCAGAAGTCTATATAAGTGATACGGTATCTTCTATCCGCCTGTTTATTTATCTATCTGGCTGTCTGCAATGCTTCAGAATTTGTTCCAAAAAGACCAATTTGCAACTCTTTAAATAGCCACATTTTTCTGAGGTAATGTGGCCGAGAATGTTTTCCCATTATTTCAGAAGGCCAAAGCTAAACGTCTCTACACCTACCGTACTTCAAAAGCCTTAAAAATTCAAAAGGACCACAACTCTTGTGCAAAAAAAAGAAACAGTATGATAAAAATTACAAGCAATATGGACTACTAGACTTCAGGAAGTTCAATACAGATTCTAGCTCATTTCAGTCTCTCCCTTAACTTAAAATAGTACTTTACTATTTTCTAAACATTGTCTCCAAAATCCTCACCATCAAGCACTATAGTTAAGATGGAAATAGCAATTGCAATGAAAGGACAAACTTATTTCGAGAAGCTTGCAATTGCCTAAAAGGGGGTGTTTTTCTAGGACAAGCAGTGTTTATACTTTTTGATAAGAAAAAGCTGCTCCTTCGTTCTAGAATGCTTTCTAATGTCAAGGGGAGTGATAAACTACTGCACTAGGGAAAATAAAACAATAAATTCTAAGGGACTTAGGAGTCTATAGCAATTTGAAGCAGCTTGCCATCTTTCTGGGAATGTAATTCCTGAAGCACATCCGTGTCACGTAACTTAAGACTGTTTTTAGTAATCCTTCAAGAGGAACAGTTCTGGTGCCACATTTAGATATCCGCACAAAGTCACAGCACTGAAAGAGAAAACTACACTACTTTTTTTTTTTAGAAAGAGGAGTCACTAGGTCACCTTAGTATCTAGAATTTTGGAGGTGGGGATGGTGGGTGCAAAATCTGCAACAGCAAAGAAGTGATAAAAGGGAGCAAATGATGAAAGATGCATTGTTACTTTGCAAAGCATAAGCCTCTTTGGGAGTTGCTGTGTAACCCTGCAATGTAAGTTTAAAAAATGGCAGAGCTTGCATCATGGTGTCACCACTGCAGCTTTTGTTATTTTGTCATTATTATAATTGGCTATGGATGGGGCATAGGGCAAGGGAGAGATGGGGGAATAGTGCAGTGTTTCTCAATCTTGGCAACTTTAAGTGTGTGGACTTCAACTCCCAGAATTTCCCAGGCAGCCATGCCGGGTGGGGAATTCTGGGAGTTGAAATCCACACATCTTAAACATGCCAAGATTAAGAAACACCAGAATAGAGTAAGTGGATAAAGCATGATCAAAGCATTCATTGTTCTATAATACAGGTAGTTCTCATTTAGCGACTACAATTGGGACCAACAACTCTGTTAATAGCAAAGGGGGCAAAGGGGTCATTATGAAAAACCACAAATATGCTTATGAGCTTACTTCAGCTTTCCTTAGCTCTAAAGGCTTGGAAAGGTGGCAAATTAGTCATAAAGTAAAAAAAGGTGTTACTTTTAAAGTTACCTTTTCATTAGTGTTGTAACTGTAAACCAGCACATAAAGTGTAGATATTAGAATGATTCTTACTGTGTTTAAAACATCACTGTAGCAAAATAATTATCAGTTCCACTGTCAATCCATATAAGCCTAACACATTTTGCTTACTCCTTCACATTCATACAATGTGAGCTTGTTTGGTCTATTGTCCTTTATGTAGTCATTTTGCCTAGATAAACTATCATGGTCAGTTTAACTAAAATTAATAGTATTTAACTAAAATTAATAGTAGATACATTTAACAGGATTAAATGAAATCTTAATTATTCCTTAGCAATAAAGCCAAATAATTAACAGTAGGAAGTCTCCTCATCAATTATGTCATTCAAAGAGATCCTCATTTAACAGCGCACACAAAACCCCAAGAGGCACTTAAAACAGCTTCATTAACTCCGTAAAGAGACTTACAGTGTAGGATAAACTCATAAACAATGTCACCAGAATTCACTATCTTATATATATAAAACAGAGCCCTCTTAAGTTAGTTAGTTTGTTTGTTTGTTTCTTTGTATGTCCGGTATAGGCTCCTC
>JANHFQ010004609.1:94110-104521 GCA_032468035.1 Aparallactus werneri
CTAACATTTATTTTCCCCTTAAAATAATGCATTCCCACAAAAAAATTCACGGGCAACGCCGGGTAATCAGCTAGTAACTTTCTAAAATCAACCCTTTGATTGCCCTTTTGCTGTTACAGTACCAAACATCCCTTTAAAATGTCTATTAAAGTATATGAAAGCACTTATATTAACATTAACTCTGAAACTGAATGTTACCATTGCTCTTGTCCATCACCTAGAATAATTGAAATTAATGCAGTTTATTAAATAAACAAGATAACATTTCACATGAAGATCCAGCTGGATAATTTCTACCTGTTTAAAAACAATTTACTTTAGAAAATATAAAGGTACAATATATATAAAAACACACATCAAAAGTATCCATGTATTTTTTCAATTAACAATTGAACCATCTTAATCCTCCTATATATAATTGTATTTCTATTTCATATAGAATTGTATCCCAAAAATGGGATACAGTATGAAAGTTCTATTTCATATACCACCAAAGTGGGAGCAAAGTTTATTTTATATGTGGGCGTATAAAAAGGGGAGAAATGTAAAAGTTTTTTTCTAATTACTTGAACTGTGTCCATGAATATCGTTAATTGCACAATCTGTTCTTAACATGATTTAAACAGAAAAACAAAGCTTTTAAGACTGACATACTAAAAATAAAGTTGGAAATATAACAAGAAAAACTGCAATTTCTAAATCAGAGCTTGGAGATATTCTGCAGAGCAAATAACCTAAATATGAACTGAAACAAAAATCAATAGAAAGCCTTAAGTACACCATTGTACGACTTAATTCGACAGAATTAATTCATACTATGGGAAGTAGCCCTGAAGTTCCTAGGCTATAAACAAGGGGAAATCACTTTTATTTCTTTAGAGATATATTTTAGTACTTTATCAAAATTACTTAAACAATCTTGGGATAATTATTGGACAACAGCAAGTCAATTTGCAATATAAAACCAAAGGAATATAAAACAAATGGGTTCACAGCCAGAAATTCTGTGTAAACATCAAAGATTTGATCCATGATTGCAGGCCAAGATAGGTCTCAAGAGAAAAGGCAAGTGGGATTTAGGGAAAATCTAACTTGCATCCTGTTCATTTAATATCATGATAATATTTGCTATCTCCCTAAAATCATACTTTTCTTTGTATGACTGTTAAAAGATTGTTTCTAGATTCAGCTGCTAGTGCTGAACTCCCTTGGAAACTATGAAGGAAAGTATTTCTGAATTTAATCTCCCAAGTTATGACTAATTCAATTTATGTACAGTAAACACATTTGTCTAATACAACAGAGAGATGATTTTCAGTTACAATTTCAATCAGTGAAATTTATAATAAATGTACCTTTGACACATATAGCTTTATTTTAAAACTATTTACAAACATTTTGAAACAATTCATTTTCACCACAATGCAGTTAAAAACTCACCCTCCCCCCCAAAAGAGCATTTTTATTAAGAAAAAAAATCTATCACAATAATAGTCCAGTAAACAATTATTACCGTACATTTACATTTCACAAATCATCACTGTTCATGAGTAATAGTTTTCATAATATTTGCTTATTGCTCCAAATATTAAACTTTAAAAGCCAACAAATTTATACCTTGTATGTTAAGGTTTATAGTCACAAGAATCTGTCTTAAACAGGAAGAGAATATGACAAACGTCCAAAGTCTTTATGAACAAAAATACTGTACTTATCACAACATGTTTAAAGAGTTGTGTTTCAATTAAAAGGTTTCCACTAGAAACATTTGCATTAATAGACTTGACATTTACATCAAACATCAATCAAATCAGAACTTTGACAGCTTTGATTGATAAATTCATCAGTCTTTGTCCAATTCATCATTCCTTTTTCTTCTTTAGCTGCTCGTCAGGGTTCAATTTGCGTTTCTTAACTGAGCTGGGTTCATCTTTTTCACCATCTTCAAAGAAGAGACAGTATATGTAAGCCAAAGTTTTCAAAAGCCACATGTGGAAAATATTATCAATAGTATCAGCTTTTGATGACTACATTGGCCTGGCATCCATGCAGTCTTATTGGCATCAATGCAAGGGCAGTTCAAAATTGTTGCCATTTCCTGGATTCCCCCACCCCCCATGACCAAATCTAGACTGCAGACCTGGGGATTTTGTAATAATCAATCATCCAAATATTAATCAGGTCCAATCCTTCTTAGCCTCTTCATCATCGAATTGCTTTTATGATTAAGAAGTTACAGGAATGGAGATTAGGAAAACTTCCTTAGCCGTAACAACAGTCCAACTATGAATTCAGTGACTAAGGGCTTTCCATCAATGGTAATGTTTGAAAAGAGGCTGAATAGATTGCTCTTGTGTATATTCGAACATAATCTGGCTTACAACCTGATGCTTTCCAGGTGTGTTAGACCAATATTTCTCAAACTTGACAACTTTTAACTGTGGATTGAAGTCTACATGTCTTAATGTTCCCAAGTTTGAGAAACACTGTGTTAGATTTTAACCACAGCTAGGGGCTGAGATTGGGAAAGGCTATTCCAGCACCAAGGTGGCATGAGTTTTTGAATTTTTCCCTTATCTAAGAATTTATGGTTTAATTTAATCTTTAAATACTGTTCTATTTATTAAAAGCATGTTCAATTTCAAATCTTTCATCAGCTTTAGACACAAGTAGATAAGGCTATTCTTAGACATTAAGCAGCATGACACTATGGCCAGCAAGAAATATTATTAGTTATTAGTAAAAATTTCCTAGGAATAGAGGAATTTCATCTAGGTGTTAATGTATAAAATTGAAAGCATTAATCATGCTAATCAAAATATGTGTAAGAATGTGCAAAGAAAGATTTGGACTTTCTACATTTCATGAGAAATTCATCAAGTGTAGGATTAAGTTTAATACTACTAACATTATAACTGGATTCAAAACTATTTTACATATTTCATATAAGAGATGCCAATCTTCAAACAGAGAAATATTTTCTATTTCTAATTCTATTAAAGGACTCATATATAAAAACAGCCAACATTTATTTTGAATAAAATTCAACACTATTACCTGATTCAACATTTTCTTGTTCTTCTTCTGGTAAGAAATGTACATTGTTCACATGCCTTGGAGCATCGTCTCCATTATCTTCGTAGATGTTTGACCATTTGATTGCCATATCACGTTCAGGAGGAGGTGGAGGCTTTTTTTCTTTGATAGCATAAGTCTCAGGGGGAGGCACAGCATTTGTGGTCCATGCCTTGAATTCCTTAGGAGGCTGTTGAAAGAAATATGAAAAGACCAGTATAGGAAATATTATATTTCAAAGGTATGACTATAACAGATACACATTACTCTTACATCTGAAAATCTAGCCAAGTTGTAATAAACATTTAACATTTATGTTAGTTATATATAAAAATACTAAATTCTGATCATGTAGCAGCTGACTAAGGTCACTAGAGTGGAAGGCTGATGGTGCCAAGCTTTCTTTCCTAGAAATCTGGCCTTACCACATTCTTTGGAACTATGGTTTGCTATGTCCTGGTTTGACCAACGTTTTTCCTGGGAGTATCGCTAATGTTTGAGAGGAAAATGGCACAAAAAATACAGTCCGTCATGCTAATTTTCTAACATTTAGAACATCAAGTTACAAAGAAGTGGAAATAATATAATAATAATAATTATAATAATAAGTCTGTAGTGCCTTTTCTCATTATGCCAGGTGGAGGTTGGTAAGTAAAATGTTTTAGGTCTTCCTTTCCCCAGGGTTGTAAATCACTCTCAAAACAGATAAGCAGAATACAGTAAAACTTTATTTTAAAAAGGACTAGATAAAAAATTAAAAACCCCTTTTTAAATTTTAAATATTAAAATGAAACATGCAATGTAGAAGTTGATAAATGGCAATTTTTAAAATTACAATGTCCTGGACCAGGGATCACGAAACTCTTCAGTTCACTTATCCCTTCATGAAGTTTCAAACTGTTTACCGATTTCCCATATATTACAGTAAATGGAAATAATATAGTAAATATTATTGTAGTTAATAGTACTATGAATGAGAATAATAACAAGAATAACAAGAATCCTTAGGGGTTGATATTGACCACTTTAGAGAATACCACACGTTACATATTGGAGACTTTTCTATCTCCAAGCAAGGGAAGGAATGAAGCCATGTCGCAGGAGGGATGTTGACTGTGGTCGAGTTTGCGCTTTTGGTTGAGCGATGGGTGGCTATATAAATGGTTTAAAAAGAAATGAAATAAAGGAATCTGGCAAGCAGAGAATGTTCGCCTCACATCTCGTAAGATTGGGAAGTTTCATGTCCCATATCCCGAACAAAGTAATAATATTGAATGGAAAAGTCATTCCAAATTATTTAGCACTTTGAGGTATTCAAAAATGTATGCCCACATTTTTTCCAGTGTGAGCTGGGCGTTCAAGAGAGAGACAGTTTGGTGTAGTGGTTAAGGCATCAGGCTACAAATGGCAGATCTTAAAATTCTAGATGTGTGTGTGTGTCTGTGTGTCTGTGTGTGTCTTTGTCTGTGTCTGTGTGTGTTTCCACTGCCTGATACGGAGATGCAGGAAAACCTATCCCATATTACAGAGTTAACCTAGCCAAATCAAACCCTTTGGTGTTTATGCTACATTGACTTAGAAGGGGAACTCTCTCTCTCAAGCCTGCCTAGGGTTTCCTTGGCCAGGAGGAGCCTTCCCTGCCAGGAGAAATACGCCCAGAGGAATAGAAGAACCTTTGCTAACCTCTTCGGGAGCCCTCACCACTCGACTCTCCCAATCGATTTCCTTATGCAGCGGATTGTAGAGGAAAGCCGGTCGATTCACGCTGCGGAAGAGCTCGTCGGGCCCAGGCAAGCGCGATTTCCCCTCCGGGGTGCCGTTCTGCGACTGCTGCGAAGAACCCTTGGCCCCCCGGCCGGAGCCTTCCTCGTCCTCAGCATCCGAGCCGCCGCTCGAGCTGTTGTCGCTCCCGTACGCCGCGAAGAAGTTGAGCGGGTCCTTCCCCTCCGCTGCTGCCATGGCAGGGACTCGTGCAACCGAAACACCCGTCCTCGAGAACGGGCGCATGCGAGACGAAAGTTCCGAGTTCGTGGCGTCTGCGGGAAGCCTCGCTGGTTCCTTTCAGCCTGTACTACCTGCCAGGGGTTTCCCGGCCGGATTCGTGACTCTACTCGGAAGAATTCCCTTCTTCTAGGCTATGGGTTTAGTACTGATTTCGTTTTATTAAACTCGGGGTTTAATAATCCATGCATATTTTAATTTTAAAGAAAAATAATAAAGAATATTCTATCTTCTTTCCGAACTTTCAAGTTCGATAATTCCGAAGATGAGTTTATCCATTCTAAACTCGTCGTGAATCGAAACAGGGCTGCCGTATACAAGCTGCAGAAATCCGGACGGCTACTAAATGAAAACACTGATTTAAAATTCTCCATCATTCCTTGCGGTTGTCTCTATTTTTGTAGTCCAGATGACAGCAATTAAATTAAAAAGCATTAATTTTAAAAATAAAAAGCCGTTCAGTTATATTTTTCTATTCGTATCTGTAAACGGTGGAATGAAAAGTTCTTGCTGTGTACTGTTCAGTCATTCGTTTGAGTAGAACTGAAAATGTCCCTTTATTCCTTTACAATATTTACTAATACGATCCTTCCATGTATGTTTACTCAGGAGTTGCATTGTGATTAAAGTAGGAAGTGCTCAAACTTCGTTGCCTTGCATGGTTAAGATAAAATACAGAGAGCACAGACATATACAGTGTTCCAGTTCTATAATCAGATTAGAAAACAGAAAAGTAATAATTTCAAAGACTATCTGTAGAATTGGAATATAACATTGGATTAGTCACTCTTAGTAAAGCAATGGGGAAGCAGCAGGGGATGGTTACTGTTTTGGAAGATAAAATTGAATAACAACCAACAAGAAATGAAAGCATATCCACACATTTAGGATAAGTCTGTGGTGCTGAATTTATTGCACTATCCAGAATGAGTAAGCAATTATCACTTGCCATTTTATGTGGATGCAGCAATAAGAGAAAATCCAGAGATTTTCAGAAAAGATATAATCCTAGAACTATTTTAGTTTGTTGCTTGTTTGCCTGCTTAAATGCTGTCAAGTCAGTGCCAATTCTTAGTGACTGCAGTGACAATTCATACTGTAACAGTGTCGTATAGCCAATGATATTCAAGACAAATCCTGTTGAACATCTTCCCCAAATCTGCCTTAGTAAACCACATAGGTTGATTTTCTTTAGGATGATTGCCCCGAACCTGGTTCTTCTGATTTTCCAGCAGTGAACCCATTGCTACTGTAATTGAATTCACCCACTTTGCTGCTGCTCTTGACTTCCATCTTTCCCATCATCATAAAGTTCTCTAGAGCACTAGCTTTTTGTTGAATGTGTCCAAAGCGAGCCTGGTCTTTTATTTCATACAGAGCAAGTGGAATAAGTCAAAACACATAGACGTGAGTAAAGCGTATGTACATAAACATCAATAATTTTTAAAAAGTGATAAGCAACAAGACTTAGATACTACAAAATTACCACCGTAGTGATAGCAATAGCACTTAAGACTTAAATGCCACTTCACAGTGCTTTAAAGCCCTCTCTAAGCAGTTTAGAAAGTCAGTATATTGCCCCCAACACTCTGGGTTCTCATTTTACCAACCTTGGATGGAAGGCTGAGTCAACTTTGAGCCCATGGGAATCAAACTGCTAGCAGTCAGCAGAATTAGCCTGAAATAGTACATTCTAACCATGTGCCACCACAGCTGGTCAGTCCAGATTGGAATGAGTTTAAGTCCATTGAGCAGAAACTTGTGGCATATGTAGATTTTTTTTGTGGAAAATATCTGCTAGTAAAAACTAGTGTTAAACTTGGTTCCCTGCACCTAGCAAGGAACAAGTGCAGGAATGTAGACTGCCAGTCCTGATATTCAAGGTGCTGGTCTTGACCTATAAAGCCCTGAATGGCATGGGATCACAATATCTGAGGGAACACCTGGAGCTGGCCTCCTACCGTCCGGTCCGCTTTCATAGGGAGGGCCTGCTCCGGGAGCCGCCGGCACATGAATGTCGCTGGGCGGCCCCCAGGGGCAGGGCGTATTCCATGGGGGCCCCTACCTGGTGGAATCAACTACCCAGGGACCTGCGCACCTCCTCTGACCTCCGCTCCTTCCGGAAAGAATTAAAGACCTGGCTTTTTGCACTTGCTGACCTGGATTGAGGGGTCGGTTTTAAATTTTAACTGTTTTTAATAGGGGCGTATTAAGCTCAGTGGGTAAGACGCTGAGCTTGTCGATCAGAAAGGTTGGCAGTTCGGTGGTTCGAATCCCAAGCGCCGCGTAACGGAGTGAGCTCCTGTTACTTGTCCCAGCTTCTGCCAACCTAGCAGTTCGAAAGCATGTAAAAATGCAAGTAGAAAAATAGGGACCACCTTTGGTGGGAAGGGAACAGCGTTCCGTGCACCTTTGTTGTTTAGTCATGCCGGCCATATGACCACGGAGACATTTTCGGACAGCGCTGGCTCTTCGGCTTTGAAACAGAGATGAGCACCGCCCCCTAGAGTCAGGAACGACTAGCATGTAAGTGCGAGGGGAATATTTACCTTTACCTTTTATATTATCTACAAAAGGGGTAAGTTTCAAATCTAGATATTTTAAGAATAATCAGAAACATCTCTCACTTCTAACTTCTTTCTATCTTGTTTATAATTACTGTATATCAACTTCAGAAAATTCTCTTGCAGTAGATGCGATATTTGCAAAGATTGTCACATTTTTTTTCAGGTGTTAATTTCCCATTTTGTTCTTCCAGTTCCCGTCAACTTTCCATACAGATCAGATGGGGCTCCCATTTACAATCAGAACATTCAACAAATGAAAAAGCTCTTTGGACTTGGAAGACATATGTGGCATTGGGAGAGTGTGCCTTAAGAATTATTACTAAATGGGTGCCACTAAGGCTTATCTCTCTATATAGCTGCTGCATCAGTCACAAAACATCCATTTATCATAAACAAAACCGAAGCAATTGGGACACTGCCATTTTTTAGTTCCACAGGATATTCTTTACAACCCAGCCTTAATTTTGTTTTATTTTCTGAGAAAGGCTGTATATACTGTATAAACAAAGTCTAGATTCCTGTATGAGGCAAGAGGCATTCTTGCAATGAAATTATGAAATGAAAGAATTACTCCTATCCTGTGTGGCAACCAGTGGTGGGATCCAAAAAATTTCGCTACCTACTCTGTGGGTGTGGCTTGGTGGGTGTGGCTATGCTGTCGGCCAATCAGAGTAGTATTTGCCTTGGTCGGCCAATCAGTGGTGGAATTTTCCGGTTCTCAAAATTATCGCTACCAGTTCTCGGGATCCTGTCGGAACTGGCTAAATCCCACCACTGGTGGCAACAGTATATATTACTAATACAGCAGTAGCAGAAGCTGTTGAAAATGAACAAATTAGAAAGAAGACGAAAGCCTCTGAAGATCATGGCTGCTTGGGAGGATCTGTTCCTATCATGGCTCCAAGGCCAGACTCCAAAGCATGCCGACACCTGGGATGCTAGTCGTGAGGCAATGACTTTCCTCTGGTGAAAATAATCCTTTTTCTTCCATTCCTGCTCTGCTCGGTCTCCTCCTCTTTTTGCATCTTTAGCATGCGAGTTTGCTCCTCTTCCCTTCTGTAAAGTATTTTTCTATTCTTTTTACCATCTCCATCCTGTTTTGATTTTTTCCTAACTCAACAGAATGTTTCATACTGAGGAAATACCTATGGATTTGAAATCGGTATCGGGTGAAAGCAACTTTGGCATTAAGAGGTACAACCAGTAATATAAAAACTGAGTTTGCAAAATGGACTAGAATCTGTGTTTTTCATTTGGAAGTATGGACTTCAACTCCACAGTCCCCCAGCCAGCATGATGTAGGTTAGAATGATGTTAACTATACTATATATTTCTAAACTGCCTCCCTCTTTGTCACATATTCCTGAGTCCCAGATTCAAGGTGCTGGTGTTAACGTATAAAGCCCTTAATGGCCTGGGTCCGGTTTATTTGAGGGAACATCTGGCGCCAGCCTCCCGCCTCCTGGTCTGCTCCCACAGGGAGGGCCTCCTCAGGGAACTGATGGCCGCCGAATGTCATCGGGCTGGGCCTAGGGAAAGGGCCTTTTCTGTGGGGGCACCCACCTGGTGGAACCAGCTGCCACCGGGCCTACGTACGGCCCCCGACCTCCGCTCCTTCCGCAGGGAGTTAAAGACCTGTTTGTTTGAGTTGGCCAGCTTGGATTAAGGGAGGGGTTTTTATAATGTTGATTTTTAAATTTTATCTGTTTTAATAGAGCATTCTATTTAATTCTTTTTAATTGTATAGTTGTTGTATTTTAATTATGTCCTGTACACCACCCTGAGTCCTATGAGAAGGGCGGTATAGAAATCAAATAAATAAATAAATAAATAAAATAATGCAGAGAGAGAAATATATATGCTCACAGACACACAATTCCCCTCTCTTTCTCATGCACACAGACACAGAATGGTAAGAAAAAAATAAAATAAAATAAAATAATAAACTATCGCCATCTTGTGAAGAGACCAAACCACATGAAGCTGGTTCTGGATTGTCTTGCTATGCATTTTTGAAAGAAAAAGAACGGTTAGAAGAATGGGGGGAAAAATCCACCATGAGTCACACTCAATGAGTCACATCTAAAAGGCTTTAAGTGTTATTGGGAAAAGGTGCTTGGTAAGAATGCCAGTATGGTTTCCATCAGGTTAGTATCTCTATCATAATCCAGGTGCTTCGTCTAGGCTTTTCCGAATTAAATTTTTATTAGCTAATGCTAATAAATGTCAATTGAATTTATATTCTTAATATCAATAAATGTCATTTCTTTACATACACCTGAGCCAGTGGGATAAATCCACATATTGATAATATTTAGAATGGATTTCCAGAGGCAGGCTAATTAATGAATGGTATGTTAGGTTTATATTTAGAGATGGGGTAAAAAGACCTTGGAGTATTACTAAACATAAGCCAGAACCTTTGTCATAAACAGGAGAAAGGCAACCTTGAATATGGCTCAGGGATTTTCAATTGGAATTTTAAATTTTAAATTTTAAATTTTTAAACGGGGTTTTGTTTAATTCTGATTTTAAAATGTAAATAGTGTTGATTTTATTTTTATCAGTATATACAACCCCATGGACAACGCTCCTCCAGGCCTTCCTGTCCTCTACCATCTCACGGAGTCCATTTAAGCTCCCACCGACTGCTTCAGTGACTTCATCCAGCCACCTCCTTCTCTGTCGCCTCCTTCTTCTTTTGCCCTCAATCTTTTCCAGCATTAGGCTCTTCTCCAGTGAGTCCTTCCTTCTCATTTGGTGGCCAA
>JANHFQ010004617.1:8250-19544 GCA_032468035.1 Aparallactus werneri
ACTCTGGTCCTAAGCCATGTAGGGCTTTGAATGTCATTACAAGAACCTTGAATTGCACCCGGAAGACCACTGGAAGCTAATGCAACCCGCGCAGGAGTGGTGTGACATGGGAGTACCGAGGTACTCCCATAACTACCCACGCAGCCGCATTTTAAACCAGCTGTAGTCTCCGGGTGCTCCTCAAGGGCAGCCCCATGTAGAGAGCTTTGCAGTAGTCCAATCTAGAAGTGATGAGGGCATGAGTAACTCGGAATAAGGCATCACGGTCCAAAAAGGGACGCAACTGGCGCACCAGGCAAACCTGGGCGAAAGCCCCCTGAGCCACGGCTGTCACATGATCTTCAAGATTCAGCCGCGCATCCAGGAGGACACCCAGATTGCGAACCCTTTCTGAGGGGGTCAATACCTCCCCCCCCCCAGTGATAACGATGGATTAATATGAACAAATCGTGATGCTGGTAGCCACAGCCACTCGGTCTTGTCGGGATTGAGTTTTAGCCTGTTCGTCCCCATCCAGATCCGTACAGCCTTCAAGCACCGGGACATCACATCAAGGGCATCATTGCGGTGGTCCGGGGTGGAGATAAAAAGTTGGGTATCATCAGCGTACTGATGATATCGCATCCCGAACTGCTGAATGATCTCACCCAGCGGCTTCATATAAATATTAAACAGTAGGGGCGAGAGAACCGACCCCTGTGGGACCCCACATAAAAGGGGTCTAGAGGTCGATCTCTGCCCACCTGCCAATACAAACTGCGATCGATCCGAGAGGTAGGAGGAGAGCGACCGTAAACCGGTGCCTCCCACTCCCAACCCCACCAGTTGGTGCAGCAGGATACCATGGTCGATGGTATCGAAAGCCGCTGAGAGTTCAAGTAGGACCAGGACAGAGGAAAAACCCCTGTCCCGGGCACACCAGAGATCATCAACCAAAGCGACCAATGCCGTTTCTGTGCTGTGTCCGGGCCTGAATCCAGACTGAAACGGATCCAGATAATCCGCTTCCTCCAGGAACCGGGGGAACTGATATACCACCACACTGTCTACAACCTTCGCAACAAAGCGAAGGTTGGAGACCGGATGATAGTTTTTAAACAAAGCTGGGTCCAAGGCAGGCTTCTTGAGGAGGGGTCTCACCACTGCCTCCTTCAAGGCAGCGGGAAAGAATCCCTCACTCAAAGATACGTTGATAACTGCCTGGTTAGGGTTGCTTTCTTCTTCCTTGTGAATGTTATTCCTTTGAAGATGTTGTTGTCATCTTTTTTATTATGACAAAGGTGTTGTCTACATACCAGATTCATACTTTTGGTTGTACTTTATTCATACTTTTGGGAGTACTGTAGCTTCTAGACATTGTATTACAGTCTCTACTATGAGGGTGGTGATCACATGGGTGCTCCTCTGATTTGTTGGTATATTTATTTATCAACTTGAAAATAGGTAGTAAGGCAGAGGTTGATGGAATCTGTGATACTGGGCATTTTGATCTTAGTAAGGCAGAGGTTGATGGAATCTGTGATACTGGGCATTTTGATCTTAGTATATTTTGTTAGATCTGGTGTGTTGTACAGTACAACTGCCATTCTGAATGGCAACATTTCACTAGTTCTGGGTCTATAGTATATTTATACTATAGACCCTTTACTTTTTAAATAATGTTGTGAAATTGAATGAAACCAAATGAAATATCTGAATTTGTTAAAAAAACAAACCACAACCCTATCAAGATTAATCTATAAAGCAATTCTTATACTGTGTAGGTGTCCATCATAAATGTATATACATGTATCCTCCTTTTATTCCCTTCTTCCCTCACCCCGACCCCCAAATAGATACAGCAGAGTTTCAGCAAAAAACCACAATGGCAAAGTGCAAAAAGTACACAAAGATGAAAACGTGCAATTATTCAAGTTTTAAATCTGAGCAACTGGGGAGAAAATTTATTTGGTATTCTGCAATTCCCTCAAGCGAGTACCCAACACTATTTGCTTCTCCCTCCCCCTCCTCTCCCCCACACAATTCTTTTCAGTAGCAACTGCTTTAAAAATAAATACAATAACACAAGATACAAGATACAATAACACAATTTCTTTCTACATTCCTTCGGCATTGTACACATGCTCAGAGGCATTTTCTCACTGCATTTAAGCCGGGCTCTTAGTTCTGTAGCCGACGCCACCTGACTCTTACCCACCGGTAGACTATCCTCTTTCCTTCGCTCCTTGCTCTTATTGCAACTTCCTCGTGGCGTTAAAAGCGAACCCCTGGGACTCCTAAAGCGAGTAATTCCTATTGTCCCCCCTCCCCTTCTGAGGGGCCAGACAGAGAACCAAGTGTGCGCGCGCGTGTGCGTTTTTGCGGCTAACGTCCTAGACCAACCGGCTGGGGAAGGAGGGGAATCGGCCAACTTCTGCCGGAAGCCTTGTCAAACGCCCCAGCGGGGGACGTGGCCGGGGAGCGACCGCTCGGCTCGGCGCCAAGCCCCTCCCACCTTGGCGACGTGTGTCTCGCAACGTGCTGAAGGGCGGGAAGTAAACAAGGCCCAGCCTTCCCTGGCCGCTCCCCCTCTGCCGGGCCTCCAGTACCTTCCAGGAGGGCCTAGGCCTGCGAAAGGGAGGAGGCAGCCGCCCAGAGCTGTGGCGCAGCAGGAATTCCCGCTCCGGCGCGGCCCGAGGAAAACGGGAGGGCGAAGGGAGGGGGCGCTGTTTCTGGCGACCCGCCTCCCCGCCCGCGTGAGGAACTGAGGAGGGGGCGGAAGCGGTCTCAGGACGCCGACGCCGGGGGGGGGGGCGGGGATGCCCGAGGCTATTTTTACTCGGTCGCCTCATCCTTTCTGGCTATTTGCTCGGAGGGGAGGCGGCAAAGCAGTGGCCCAAGTGGTTGCTCTCTAGCCCGGCCCCTGCAGCCTTCCTGGGTTGCTGTGAGCGCCGCCACCGCAGCAGCCTATAAAGAGCCGAGGATGCAGCTCTACAGCACTATCGTCACTCATTATCCGGCCGCGGCAGCAGCAGCGGCGGCGGCGGCGGGAAACGGCGCGTCCAGCGGGCCGGGAGTCGTGTTCAAAGTCTCTCCTTCGCCGGAGACCGCTGGACAAAGCCCGGGTGGAATTGAGAGCGACGTCGGAGGTGGCGGAGGAGGGACCGCGAGTGCCGTCACAGCAGGAGCAGCCAACACCATGCCCGCCTTCTCTTGCCTGGAACTGCTGCCCTCGGCGGGGCCCGTCCAGAGGAAGCCGCCGCCGCAGCAGCAGCCGCAAGTCTTTGCATCCGCGGCGCAAATGACCCGCCGGCGGCAGCTGGAGAGAGTTGTGCCTATCCAACTGGTGCCGCACTCGGAGTCAGTCGGAGCGGTGGGGGAGCTGCACCCGCAGGCGGCTCCCAATGCCCACCCGTGGCTGCTGCTGGAGAGTAGTGGGGGCGAAGTTGCGGCTGCCGCCCAGCCAACCTTGCAGCCGGAGCCCAGCAATCACGGGCTCCGCTTCAACGAGCATTGCCAGGCCTTGCAAGCGGCGGCAGCAGCCGGTTCCTACTCGGGACTTGCAGTTGAATCTGAGCCCGCCACCACATTGAAAGTTGCCGAGGAGGCGAGCCCCAGCCAGTTGCGTCAGGCGGAGCGGAGCGAAAAGCTGGCGCTGTACCTGGCCGAGGTGGAGAAGCAAGATAAGTACCTGCGGCACAAAGGCCGCTTCCGCTTCCATATCATTCCCGACGGCAACTGTTTGTACCGCGCTGTCTGCAAAGCTATCAATGGGGACCAGCGGCTGCACGGGGACCTTCGCGAGCAAACGGTGCACTTCATCGCCGACCACCTGGAGCACTTCGCACCCATCATCGAAGGCGACGTGGGGGAGTTCCTCATCAATGCTGCCCAGGACGGCGCCTGGGCCGGTTACCCTGAGCTTCTGGCCATGGGGCAAATGCTGAATGTCAATATCCATCTCACCACCGGAGGTAGATCCGAGAGCCCCACCGTCTCCACCATGACCCACTACTTAGGCCCTGAGGATCCGACTCGAGCCAGCATTTGGTTGAGCTGGCTTAGCAACGGCCACTATGATGCTGTGCTGGATCGTCAGTGTCCCAACCCAGAATATGAGGAGTGGTGCAGGAAGACTCAGGTGCAGCGCAGGAGGGATGAGGAGCTGGCCAAAACTATGGCAGTGTCCTTGTCCAAGATGTACATTGAGCAGAATGCCTGTTCTTGAGATAGGCATTGCATCCCTTGCCTGCTGTTCTGGTGCCTTAATTGTTCTCCATTTCTTTCTCTAGCAGTTGTAATTCTTACATGGAGCAAAAACCTGAAGAGAAGGAAGGGAGAGTGAGATTTATAATGAATGCTTATCTATAGATTATCAGATGCTAGTTATTTTCCTATCTTTTATTTTGTGTATATAATGTTTCTTTTATTTCCATACGCTCTGTTCTTTAAGAGAGGATCTTTTTTTCTTTTTGCACTTTTTCTAGTCTTTGTTCACCACCAAAATAAAATTTCATTTCATTCTTTGTTTGCCTATAGATTTTTTTCTGGCCTATAGGGCTGATAGCATAAGTTATTTTATGTTAATATCTGACCCATTCACAGTATCATTCTTTCAATGAAAAATTGTATTGTTTTCTGGCAAAGGTTGAAAGCAATTGGGCTTCTGTATTGAGTTAGCTGGAGTAAGCTGAGTTTTCAATTTATTTGATTGGTCTTTTTTGTTTGTTAATCACACACACAAACAATGTGGTTTAAAAAAACACAGGCAGACACACAAAAAGGTACTTTAAAAGTAGTCTCTCTTTTTAGGAGTATAAATACCTCCTGTCTGCCCTTCAGCAGGTTTATCATATTCTTTTGTTTCTAATTGGCTTAAGATGGTATTATGTACAAATATATTTATACTAAGTTTATATGGTTTGCTGGGTCAAACATTCAAGGTAGAAACACCCTCTTCAATTTTGAATGAACTGAAATGGTTAGATATATTTATTAAATGGAGTTTGTACTTTTTTTATCTTGTGACTTTGGAATTTATACTGTATTTGTATAATAGCAATATTCTTAGCATTCTGAAATAAATGTATAGTTTTGCTTGGATGTCTGACAAATGTCTGTGTGGGTGAAAACAACTTGGGGTTTCTGGCTAGGCTGCAGAAAGAAAGTGAAAGCTCTTGGCAAAGCCTGATTTCTTCTTTGATACTTTGGCACTAGGCTTACTACTGGATCCACATCAGGAATAGTGAATGGAAAAAGGCACCTGAGAGTCAGGTGTGATGAATGTAGATGTTGAAGTATCTTCGCGATCCAATTTTGTCCTGTTGTTTCTGCTTTTTTAATATTAGGGAGGGTTGTGAAGTCAAGGCTTTATATGAACCATTTAATATATAACCAAGCTCCAAGGTCATAAACTGGTTAGAAGATAACATTATTCTTACAAATATTAGTGGAAAAAATGACGGACCATATATTTGATGAAGGCAGTGATGCAAAATCAGCAGAGCTGGAATTTTTTATTGTTCTTCTAGAGGAAGAGTATTTACACAAACAGAATTTAATTTATTTGAGTCTTAATTTTAGTATGTTTTGTATCTCAAAATGTACTAACGATTAATTGAAGGGCCTATGGGAGGGGGAACAGAATGGACTGCATATTGGGGCTGATTTAGATACCTAATAATATAGTTGGAAGAGGAGACCACAAAATGGTAAAGATGTAACTTTTTCACTACTTGCTGCAGGCCGGAAGATTTCCTACCATTCAGCCCCAAAGGCAACAGCTTAATATTTAATAGAACTTTTCATGGTGCTTAGAATTACAATATGATGATGTAGTTCAGTGACAGCATACATAGAGAACAGCTTTTTAAAAATCAATCAAACATATTGAATAAGCATGGACAGGTAAGAACATGTTAGAGACTAATCAAGAATTCCAGTTATAACAAATCCTGTTGTGTACTAATCAAATTGCAGAAACCACATTTTACAGGAAGTGTTATGATTAGTGGAATTAACTTGACATCAGGCTGTTCTGAATCAAATCCTATAAACTGATGTCCTAAAAATGAGCAGAATTTGTCTAAGAATATGCAAATGGAGTCTGCTTGTTCTGCTAGGTAGAATAATAAAGGGATTCCTCTTAAGCCAATGATAAAACAGGAGTGTTTTGCCACATAAGAGATTTTCAGGCCTGCTTCCTTGCAATATTAATGCTGTCCCAATACAATGTGTCCAGGGTTGCAATTGTGGAAGAATAATAAAGCCCTCACTTTAAATTGGATGAAGCATACAGAATTTTGCTCCTGAGTTAATTTTGATTGACATCAATTTATAAACCAGATTAGTCCAGCGGAAACCATGATTTGGATAATGAAGTGTCATTTTGTAACTATGCACCCACAAAATGGGTGTATGCTCTGTCCCTGTTCTTGGCAAAGGCATATTTATTATTACTTTTATAAAAAATGAATCCATTTATTAAAAAGCTGTAGATATAAACATAACTTTAAAAAAACAATTTTAAAAAATTACTTTGGTGGGAGGCTGTTCTCTTTAGGAAAGGACAAAAGAAAAATTCAAAGAGAGGAGTGTCAAGGTTAAATGTCCTTGGAGGCAAGCTTTCTGATAACTCATTTACTGTCAAAGCCTGGATAAGAGCTGGTTTGGCCATTGGACATAAAGTGAAGCTGAAAATTTCAGGCACCATGTATTTCATTTTTTTTTTGTTAGCAGTGAAACCCAACAAATTCTTTTAATGCTACATTTAAGAAAAAGGGGTTGGTACCATCTGAATTCTCCATCAAAGTATCTTGAGCTATGCTTTGAATTGCTCTCACTGACTTCATTTCCTGAGCTTCCCTAATTACCCTCCAGATACAACTCAATTGCATTTTTCACAATTCTTATGCTCATTATGTCTGCAAATTCTGGGAATTCCCAACACATCTATGGGACAACAAATTATGGAATGCTAATCTAGGCAATCAAAAGAACTAACAGGAAACTTTAAAGCATTATACATTCAAAGGTCTGATTTTCCATACTGAGCATTTGCTGTGGAAATGATAATATTCTCTATCATGGAGTGACTGGAATCCATGGAGCAAAAAAAATCTACTGGTTCAAGCTGAAAGCTGGGCAAGCCTGACATTCTGTCACATAGTAGCCCACCAGAAGTGCTATCAATATTTTATTTGATTCACATTCATTATACAGTACATATTCACTGACCAACGGTTAATAATGAAGATAATGCTCCCCTGTCCTCCAAAGTTCCCCACAAGAGATTTAGAATTAGTAGAGAAGTGCTTTTCCCCACATGCATAGCTACACTTTGGAATTCTCATATCCTCAGTATATAGACGCTTACACAATGGTGTATGTATATTGTCTACATGATGCCTTTGGCCTAGGTTGTCATAAATTATGCCAATCATTTCAAGGAACGAGTAACATTAAATACTTATTTCCGGTATTCTTTTGGGGGGTCTTCTTTTCATAAGTTACAAGATACTACAAAAATCCACCATGCAAAAACATATTAAGGTAACCCTCGATTTGCAACAGTTTATTTAGTAATGATTCAAAGTTACAACATCAGTGAAAAAAGTGATTTACGACCTTTTTTACACTTACGACTTCTCCATGGTCATGTGATCAAAATTCAGAGGGATTCACTTAACTATGTCAAGAAAGCTGTAAAATGGGCCAAAACTCACTTAACAAATGTCTCACTTAGCAATAGAAATTTTGCGCTCAAGTGTTGTAAATTGATGAGTATTTGTATAATGGGGAACTCCTATTTAAAGTTCTAGTAAATATTTTCTAGGTTCTGTTAATTCCATTTAGATTAAGATTAAGAATTTATTGTCGTTGTACATATACATATACATATACATATACATACATATACCTCTGAGAATCTCTGAGAATGTTGTGTGACTTCCTCAAGCAGCGAGATGCAAAGATGTCGTCTAGGGCTGGTAACTGGAGCCCACTGATGTTCTGGGCAATTTTAATGATTTTGTGTAGGGCTTTTTATCTGCTACAGAGCTACTCCCATACCATGCAAGAACGCCGTATGTCAGGACACTCAATGGTGCTCCGGTAGTAGGATAGAAGTAGATGCTGACATAGCTTTTCCTTCCTGAGAATTCTCAGGAAGTACAGCCTGTTCTGTGCCTCATTTACTCTATCTACTTGTTTTTTTTCTCCATTCCTCACCTCCATTTCTCTGCAATAATTCTTTTTCCTAATTGGGCTGATCTGTACTTTCTCCTTTTTAAAAGTTTTATTTTATTTTATTTTATTGTGTGGCTACTACCTTTTTGCATAGACTGCTATTTCAACTGTATCAAGGTCTACAATTAAAATGGATTTGCTATACAGTTCCTGAGTGAATTTCAAAGTTCTTCTGTTTTATCAAAAAGAAAAACACTATAATTTGAGCATGTGAGAATAAGCTATTCTCTTTAATAACCTGGATGTTTAGTATCTATGGTTTTGGATTCATAATGATGTAGTTTGAATGGGATGATAACAATGTACTGTGGATGTACTCTGAGTTTACCATTATAAAAATTCCAGAAGCTGGTGAAAAAAAGAGAAATTCTCTAGTCAGCAAAAAGGAGAAAAAGATTGTTGGCTGCATAATTTTATCAACATTGGATAGCTAACCCTCTGAAATCTTGTGAGCAATTTTCAAGCCTTCTGTTAAAAAGTCTAGGGCTAAGGCACCAGGCTAACAAGCAGAAGATTTTGTTCTAGGCCGCCTCAACCATGAACGACAGCTGGGTGATCTTGGGCCAGTCACTCTCAAGCCAACTCACTTCACAGGGTTGTTGTGGGTACAATAAGAGGAAGGTATATTAGATATATTTGCTGCCTTGAGTTATTTGTAAAAGTAATAAAAGTGGGATACAAATGAAAAAAAATCTCTTATTTATGAATGACTAGCTGATGGCCTGGCTTTGCCCGGGTATAGTGGGGCCTGCCAAAGTTGTCCCACTGTTTCCTCTGGCCCCGGGATAGAGAAGGGTGTGGGCTCATCTCCCCCGAGAGTTTAGCTCCTGCTGCCAATTCCACCAGCACGTGTGACTTGTTGCCTCCAGGCAGGGGCTGCTCCAAAAACTCAGCGGCTCCTGGAGCAACTTTGAATGGGGAAGGGGAGAGCCTGACTGAGGGATCGGCCAGGGGATGGAGTATCCTCCCCCAGTGGCATGGTGAACCCTCCTTCTCACAACCTGGGTCAGAGACTGTTTAAGAGATGGGGGCAGCACCTGGAAGGCTTGGCTAGGGGGTGATTTAGGCATGAAGTGTGAAGGCTGCCTACTGTATGATAATTGATTTGTGGTGATAGTGGAAACAGCAGGCAGCCTTCGCAATCCGTGCCTGCTCTTCCTATCAAATCCACTCCTCCAGCAATCTGCCGCTTCCACTATCACTGCAAATCAACTGTTCCACCCCGTTTTCATTCAGCACCCATACAACAGGCAGCCTTCGCAATTTGTGCCTGCTCTTCAGACCCACAGCTGACCGGGTGATGAGTACAAAGTGGCTGGAACAGCTGATGGGTGGTAATAGCAGAAACACCTTACCTCTGCAGCACCTGGCCGCAATGCAGGTTTGGCAGTTTGTTTTTTGGGGGGTGTACTTTGGCACCATTTTTCAGGGGTGCAGACCCCCCAAAGCATTCGAACCCCTCCCCAGTGCTGATCTTGCAATGGCAAGGTATGTATGTGCAAAATTTGGGTGAGTTTGGTTGGGCCATGTAAAAATGTATAGTGGACATATATACACACATCCCAACCCATACTTCTCTTTTATAGATATAAGATAGTATTAAAACTCTTATCTTCCTTTATTTAATTAAAGGTTGTGGGACCAGTAATCCAATAGATAAAGAAATGACATACTTCTTTTTACCTTTCACTTTACTTTATTGATTAGCCCTTGGGCCATATCAAAGTGCAGAATTCCAGACACAAATTATTATTTAAAATCTGATAAAAACAATTTAAACTGGAATTGGATAAAACAACATTTATTTATTTATTTAATCAAGTTTATATGCCGCCCGCTCCCAAAGGACTCTGGGCAGCTCACAACAAGGACCAAAAAGGCCATAAAAACAATAAAAATACATGTAAAATCCACTTATTTAAGATGGAATTGGAATAAAATACAATAAAATTATATTTCAGTATCACCCCTACAGTCTACCCCAATCAGTCCCAAGTATGCCGATCTCAACTGAACCATTTTGCTTAAATACTCTGTTGTGTTAAATGTTATTTTCAGATTCTGGCCACCCATAAGGTAAATTGTTTTGATATGGGGATCCCAATGGGTCATTCATTTGGTATATAGATCATTTTTACCATAAAAATGCTGTTACCTCTTCATTTCAGCAAAACGAGTGGATATAACAGCTGCAAATAGTCCTTGACTTACAACAGTTCACTTAGTGAACGTTCAAAGCTATAACAGCACTGAAAAAACCAACTTATGACCATTTTTTCACACTTACGACTGTAGCCACTTCCCCATGATCACATGATCAAAATTGAGATGCCTGGTGAGTGAGATTTATATTTATGACAGTTGCAGTGTCCCAGGATTATGTGATCATCTTTTGTGACCCCCTGACAAGTAAAGTCAATGGGGAAACCAGATTCACTTGGCAATCATGTTACTAACTTAACAACAATGTCAAGAAAAGTTATAAAATGGGGCAAAACTCATTTAACAAATTTCTCACTTTACATCCTGAGCTAAATTGTGGTCAAAAATTGAGGAGTTTCTGCACTCTTAATCATTTATTTGAAAGCTATTTAAAAGTCTTGAGGGAATGCTAGGTAATGGGAAAAACAAATGTCAATTTGGAAGGTAGAATGGCAGAACACTTCCAAAACCGGATACCAAATTGTAATTTTTAATGTAACACTAAAATGATGCTAGAAGGTTTTTAAAAAATCCCAGAAGAAGGTATTTTAATGACAAACAGTTTTAATAACTTTGGCAAGCAAACTTCATAGATGTAATTATATGGAGTCAACTCAAGGGACAGTTTTGTAGGTTCAGCAAAATTATTAAATGTTAATAATTATTAACATTTAATAAACATATTTTTATTATTAACTATAAAATAATAAAATGTTAATAATGATTTTATCATCATTATTATTATATAATTATTATATATATATATATATATGTTATTTTTATGCTGAGAACTGAATAAATAAGGGAGACTAGTACAGCTATTTCAATCTTATTAGCTCTCGTCAGCTAGCCTTGAAATAGCTATA
>JANHFQ010004617.1:34825-46605 GCA_032468035.1 Aparallactus werneri
AAGCAGCGAGATGCGAAGATGTCGTCTAGGGCTGGTAACTGGAGCCCAATGATGTTCTGGGTAATTTTAATGATTCTTTGTAGGGTTTTTTTTTATCTGCTACAGAACTGCTCCCATACCATGCAAGAATACCATATTCCAGGACACTCTCAATGGTGCTGCGGTAGTAAGATAGAAGTATACGCTGAGATAGTTTTATTTTCCTGAGAATTCTCAGGAAGTATAGCCTGTTCTGTGCCTTCCTTGCAAGCATATTAGCATTTGTAGTCTATAAGAGTCTTTTGAGATGTAAATGCCCAGGAATTTAAAACTACCAACCCTCTCCACCTCCTTGCCATTTATGTATAATTGTAAATGTCTATCTCTCTTCTTCCTGAAGTCAATAATTCTTTAGTTTTTTTGGTGTTTAGTGTAAGATTATTTTCCTTACACCACGATATCAGCCCTTGTACTTCTTTTCTATACATACTCAAACTTAAGGAGTATTAGGTATATTCGCCACTTGAAATTATTTATAAAAAAATAATAAGGGTACAACAAAAATAAATTTAAAAATCTACCTGACAGACATTGTTAGAACATGAATGTTAAGGGGTCTGTAGGAAAGTGTTCTATTTTGAAGCTTAGTTTTGAAGAAGACTGTAGAAATGTGACTATCAGGCGGAACTAAAATGTTTTGTCTCATTTAGTGTCACATTTAGTGCTCATCTTTATTTTTGCTATCTGGATCAGGTGGCCCTAGATTTGAACCTTCCTGGTCCAAGTCTAATGCCTTAACACAAAGTCTTCAAACATTGAGCTACTGCAACCTCTGCACAAGGAATTTGCACAAAGCCCATCACCTGCATCTAATACTTTAATTGGATTGGGTTAGGGAAAACATAATTATAATTATTTTTAATAATTAAATTTTAATCTAGATAGTACAGTATTTATAAAACTTAGTGGGCTTGCATAGGCAAAGTTGGGAGCAAAACCAAAAGTGAGTTTTAACAACACTCAAGTCTTGTCTACACAAGCTTCATTGGATTAAAAAAAAATGTGACCCCTCTCAAAATTGCTCAGGACTACCTCTGGCATATGATCCTCATGTTGCGTATCCTTGCCTTAACCTCTATAATACTCTACACTACACTGGATCAAAACCAAAGAAAAATAAGCAAACTCTGCTAACTTAAAAGCAAGGAAGGAAAGCACACTAGCATTAAGTACAGGCTCTATATTGAGGGCTACTGAACCACTGCTTTTCAGCTAGATTGTTTGGCATGGGTCACATTGGTTCTGTCTTGCTTCAGTTGTTCTAATGCCGTGTTTCTCAACATTGGCAAATTGAAGATGTCTGAACTTCAACTTCCACAATTCTTGCTTTAATGTTTCCTGGGAATGATGCCTTTGCTGATTTATTCTGCTGCACAGCAATCCCGATGTCCTCAATACAATCACAAATAAAATATTGCACAATATCTTCGCTGCTTCACAGCAAACATATACATAAACAACCACGATCCTATTCCTGCCTGATTGTTATTTACAAACCAGGATAATTGCAACATTTCATACTCCGGAAAGAGCAATGAGACAGCTGTCCAAAGCTTTTGTGTTTTTGCTGTGTCTCATTCATCTGATGAATAAATATTATTCCTTTTTTTGTTAGTGACTTTCTACCTTGTCTTTTAAGAATGTTTTGCAAACAAAAAGGATTTTAAATTGCAGTATTAACATTGTAGAATAGTGTAAGCAGATTTGCAGCACAAAAATATTAATGAGGTTGTTACTTGTCAAAAACTTTTTGGAAATAAAACCTAAAATGGATTCTACTGAAAGTTATAATTTTTTCTTGGACAGTGACAACTTATATTGTCTATAAAAGATTTGGGACAGTGTTTACAGAATATAAATAAATTTTAGAAACCGATTACAAAGGTACATTTAAAGTGTCATACATAAAAAAGGAAGATTTTGATCAAAGCATCTTGCCAACAGTGACATACAAGTTTGATAAATAAATAAATAAATAAATAAATAGATACATAAATAATTGCATTTTTTTAAAAAAATCACATCCTGTGGACATCTCTGCAGTATATTATAATTTGTTATAGTGCATATATAAACAGAAAGTCTAGTATAGTACAGAGGTTAAGGCACCAGGCTAGAACCTGCCCAGCTAGGTAACTTTGAGCCAGAGATTTCTCTCAGACCTAGGTAGGAGGCAATGACAAACAACTTTTAAAAAAACTAGTAGATACTAGGAGAAGGCACCCCCAATTTCATACTACATATATAATACTTCTTACTTCCTATTCTGGACATCTTCAGCGGCAAACAATGCATTATGTATTTGTATCAGAAGACATGAAGCAATTGCATAATTCTTTTGACCAAAAATGTCATGGCTTGGCACAGAGGTCAATGTCTGTTATGGTTTTTATGCTAGCCTCCAAAACAACCCTAACTTCTTGCCTTAGGCATCTGTTGGATGTTAAATGTATCATCAAATTTACTGCCATCTAGAAACTGTCCAGATTTTTACAGCTCCAATCTAGTAATTCTATTCAAGTCCCAATTATACAAACATTATTTGCATGCTGTCATTTTTTATTTTCAAACTGAAAGAAGAAAGGAAGTTCAGTCAATATAAAGTTTATGTTTTAATATCAGAAGTATATATTAATTGATTAGGGGATTATTTACCCCTGGTTATAAGCATGATATATTGTATCCTAATTGTCCAATATATTTAGAGCTACTGTATTTCTCTTATCTAAGACAGTTATATATAATTGAGCCCATTCAGTTAAAATGGATTTAATTGCTATAATTTGTTTTAATATTTGCAAACCGATGTGTCTTTTTTGCTGGATTATGTAGAAATGTCCTCTAAAGGCAAATAAAAATTCCAAAAAATATAAGACACTGAGTCACAGAACAAATAATTGACATCATTGCTTCTTTCTTCTACTGCTGTTCATTTCTAGAATGGCTGCCAAATAAATTTGTATACAATTGGCTGCTAAATGAGCACAGTTTTGACTGATGTATCATTTGAATCCCAAGCAAGACTTTAAAATCATCAAATAAAGCTAACAAAACAGTATTTTTAGTATTCTTATTTCATTCATTTTAAAGAAAAGTATGCAATTTAATGATGCCTTAACCAATAAAGATTTTACGTATGTGCTGTCCAGTTTCTTCATTTTTCTACTTTCTATCCATGCTGAATGAACAGATGAATATATGTTTGCTGCATATTTCCCCATTGACCTCTCCATTAATGTTTGAAAGTTTGAAATTTAGGGACAGTCCATTCAAGCACTGCTTCACATATTGCACTAAGTCCTGGTTTCTATGATTATGGTTTATTGAATGAACCATAAGGTCTGAAAACAATCTATTAAAAAAATATCCATAGGCATATTAAAAACAAAGCAAGGCAAATCATGTTACGGTTTAGCATAATATTATAAGAATATAAGAAATGCTCTGATAAACCAGATCAAGCATTCATCTATTCCAATATATTCTTTATTAAAAAGAAAGAAATGTAGCTACTGGAATTCCAGCAACAAGATAAAATTCTAACATACAATTAATATTCCCTAAGACACTATTGAATAAAGTTCTTCTACAGTTTATTATTATTGTTATTGTTATTATTATTGTTGTTGTTGTTGTTGTTGTTGTTATTGTCGTCATCATCATCATCATCATTATGGTCTATTGCGCAGTCAGCCAGATATTTAGAATGGATTTGACATGTTTACCTACCTATCAAGTTCCTCAATGAACTATGGTAGGTAGATGTATTGTTTGATGGTATTAAATTATCATCACAGGATATAAACTATTCCAGGTAAAGCTACCTTTTGCAATTGACTGCTGCAGATTTTGTCAATACTGATAGTAGTTCAGATGTTTTGGGATTACACCCAAGGTGCATAACATTATTGGTACTATTCTTGCTTTCTTTTACCACAGTAATTCTATTTGTAGATCTTTGTAGTTTGTGATCTTCTTCAGTTCTTTCTCTTCTATTCTGCCCCATGACCACTATCCAGACTTTTTTGCTTGTATTTTTGACAATTATTGGTCTGGGGTGTTATGTGGTAGATGCTTGTCTGTTATTATTTTTAACTGTCTTTCTATGAACTAGCAAAGTAGCAAACTCTTCTCTAACACTGAAGGAACTATGAGTGTCTGTTTATAAGACCATATCTTAAACCCTTATCGGCCCAGTGACATAATCTCTCCCCCTTCAAATCCTTCTCTTCTTCTTCCCTTCTACTTACCGAGTTCATTCCCATTTCCTCCCTTCTCTGATAAAACCCACAATTCTTTCCATGCCTTATATAGGTATACTAAAAATGTAGTATACCTCTATAATGTCTTTCCTTATTCTGCAATATCTCTTGTCGCTGAGGCTTTCATTGTATGGATACTATTTAGTCCCTAATAATTTAGTTTGCCCTTTTTGCATCTTCTCCAGCATTCCTGGCACTTTAGTTATTAGCAAAGCTGTCTGATCTGTGCTGTAAAGATGACATATTGTTTTAATTTTCAATAGATTAGGCAGCCTCAGTAAGACCAAGCTGTTTATATGGCTAATTGAATTCTCAATATATGCTAATATGCTTGCCAGCTCTAAAGCTTTCAGAATCAATACACATGTTTAACTGTAGTGTAGTCAGTCCTTGACCAGAATTGGGTTGGTCTCTCCTGTGTAGTTGTGGCCTTGTTCACCCAGCATGATATATAACCTGCTGTCTTGGAATGCTTGGGCACTAAAAATGAATTGCTTCCTCTCCTAACACCAAGAAAATAATAATCCTGAGCATCCACAGAAGAAGGGCAAGAAGGATCAAGTCACAAAAAGAGTATCACGATGTTATGACATGAACTGTACCCTTTTCGAAGTTGTGTGGTATATCATGATACAAAAACAGAAGGGTGGAACTTGCATCATTTTTGCATAATTGTGGTTAGTAATGAATGTCTCTGATGATAGGTTTAAATCTGTGAACTTGGAGAGAGGAAGCACCGCGTACAACATGGGCAGCAGATAAATGGTATTAGTTCCTTTGAACACGAAACTTTGAGAAAGAGGTTAGGGAAGGAACTTGTTAGCTTGCAATTAAGAGCTTGCTCAGAAATTTTGAAAGAATCAATTTTTCTATTACACAGAATCAATTGTTACATTTCCAAGAATAAAATTTGTATTCAGTTGTGGGGAGTTCTGATTAACATATATTGTATTTGTCCTGCTTATGTGAAAGCAATAAGGCCTTTGTATTCTTCTTTAAAGATAACTGAAGGGCTAAGTCTTGGCCAGTCAACAATTCTCAATATCTGAACTATTTTTCAAACTATGCTGGAAACTTCCTTAAACATCTCTGGTCTTCCTTAACATCTGTAGCCCAAGCCAATCAAAATTAATGGCCCAAAGTTTCAGATGCATCCAAACGTGCACTAGATCTCAATAAGTTGAATATTATTTGTGCTAGTGTGCCACTGCCTATGGAAATACATCAATTACAAATGTAGAGTCATTTGTAATTGTCTCTATCTATCTCTATGTCTCTCTGCCTCTGTCTCTGTTTCTGTTTCCTTTTAAAAACGGCTTTTCATCTTGTGTTTGAAGAAATAATGGAATGGATTGGGTTGGAGTTAACTCAGCACTGTGTGAAAACAATTACACTTGCATAGCTGATGGCATTGGCATTGCGCTGAGAAGTTAAGTGGGATCAGGCTTGGTCAATACTTGGATGGATTAAATTGGAAAGCCTGTCTCTATGTCTCTGTCTCTGTCTCTCTGTCTCTGTCTCTATCTCTCTCTATGTCTCTCTGTCTCTGTCTCTGTCTCTGTCTCTGTCTCTGTCTCTCTCGCTTTCTCTCTCTCTCACACACACACACACACAAGAAAATAGTAAAGGCATTTCAATTCTATACAATATAAAGAAAATTATGTGCTATGTTCATGCTGTCATCAGCAACTGCACTCAAAGACTTTATTAACTTTAGATAATTACCTACATCACACAGAAATATTATACAACAAGTGTGGTATGGAGGAAGGCAGACTGGTTGTTATTTGTTTGTATGTTTGGAAAACAGTAAGAAAAACAGTTTATCTGAAATTCTTACCCACAGCCAATTATCATCAAAAGCTGATATTAATACCGGTATTAATTTTACTAACTTGCGGAATGCTGAATGGTGAGGCTTCATGGACACATGAAAATATGTTTCAAGAGTAAAGCTATCCTTAAGAATGCTTGCCATTTGCTTGGCTTCTGAACCCAGTAATAGCAAGAATGAGGTGCCTCACTGTTTCCAGGCTTAGCTCCGAAAAAGACTGGGGTGGAGGTCTTTTAAATTAAAAATAATTTTGCTAAACCCCCCCCCCCTTAATGTGCAAAATCACACAAAAAGAATGGTGAGTTGTTTCCACATATGACCATGTTAATTTGAAAGGTTCTTGGGGCAATACAAAAATAGGATTTGAGGCTTTTTGAAGTTTATAGATTGCCTCTCTGCTGCTACAAAAGTGAGTTTTGGTACAGTAGTTATAAATCCCTACATGTGTCTGCCTTTCTGTTAAAACTGTTTGCAAATGTATCCATTGTGTTCACATAAAGGCATATTTTTTTTAAAAAAGTGTGAGCCTGCTTGAGCTATAATGCTTTGAAATGGTTCCTGAAAGATAGCTGTTAAGGATTTATCAATTAAATATCTTTTCTAATTATTGGGGAAGAAATTTAAATTAGGCAAGAAACAACACTGATTGCTTTGTCTTTTATTTTCATACCAGCTGTCTTCATGGCTGGACTCAGGTCATAATGGAAAAAAAGCCTTAAAATGGGGATCTCTGTGGTAAGATGTTTTTGATCTGTGGCTTGAGTTCTGTGGCTGTTGAAGGAGCAATGTGGACCAATGAAAGCAAGATTTTACTCTCTTCATATACCATTCAGGGTCTCTCAGAAGACAAAAATAAAAATTACCATTGTGGTAGGACACCTTTCGGCTGCTCCTAACACTGCACTGCACTGGATAGCAAGATCTGATGTTCCTGGGATCCACTGGAGTAACTTTCCCAGTTTAAGAGTCACAGCCCCAGTACTCCTACCACTACATGGCCTTTACTTTCCACATCCTTTCTAGTTCCTTCTTCAGGCCTTGGTACTTATCCAGTTTTTCATACACCTTCTTCCTTATGTTGCTGTCACTTGGCATTGCTACATTTATATCCATTCCTATCTTCCAGATCTTGTCTTCTACCATGATGTCTGGTTGATTAGCTTTGGGTCCTGTGTAGTGTGGTAGACCCCTGCTTATGCATATACTGATTACTGCCTGTTCTTGTGCTGCTATAGTCAATGTCTCGAAGTCCATCCATTTCCAGTGGGAAACAGAAATTGGTAGGATTTCCCAATGTCTTCCACTTCAGCTATCTGTCAATAGTACATCCTCTCCTTGATCTTCTTCTCATGTCTGTTGCTGATTCAAGCATTAGCTCAGCAACTCATCCTTGGGTGCATCTTACTGATGTACTCTTAGTTGCCCTTTACATCACTAAACACCACCTGCTCTCTTTCCAGCTGGTGTACAGTCTCTGGGTGCTGGGTTTGGGATGGAAATCTCCATAATTGTGAGGCAGTTCTGGGTCTTCACATTGGTAGTTTCCATGTCTTTCTATGGCCAGCTCACTGTATGAAAGGGTATATGATGACTGGCAGGAATACATGTTGATGGCATGGATATTATTCTTCCCACTGAGTTGGTTCTTCACGACTGTCCTATCCTTTGGTGGTAGTTGCATGTTGCTGTCTTCCTTGCCTTATCATGGTTCCCAAATACCAAGGTACTTGTAGCTGGTCTGTGGGTCTTCTATGTGGCCCACTGGTAGTTCCACCCCATCAATCTTAATTCTCCGTCTCAACTAGGATCTTGCTATATTTCTCCAATCTGAAAAACATCTCAGAGTCCTCACTGTAGGTCCATGGCAGGTGCATTAGCTAATCAATGTCTCATTTATTCTAACAAACAGTTTAATGTCATCCATTAGAGGACATGGCTGATGATAGTTCCACTCTTCAACTTGTATCGATATCCAGTCCTTGTTATTATCTGACTGAGGTGGTTCAAGCTATGCCAAACAACAGCAGAGACAGTGCATTACCTTAGTAAATGCTGCATTTGATGTCTCCTTGTGTGAACTGTTGGGAATTGACTTCCAATGTTGTCTTCCACACTCCCATTAAGTTCCTAAAGAAAGTCCTTAATGTCCTGTTGAATATGTATAGTGCCAGGTATTCACAATCCATGCATATAGCAATGAGTTGTAGGTTTTTCTGTAATCCAAGCTGTGTTCAGATTGGTCTCTTTAGATCTTGAGACAAGATGTTCTGTCTATGAATGATTTTGAGCCTTTGGTGTTGTTCCCAAAGCCTTCCTGAGCCACACTCATGTTATTGTAGCTTGGTGGCCATGGGGCCTGATAGGGCTTTCCATATTGTGGAAGACAATATGGACAAGTTATTAGGCAGTAGTTGGGTAGTGGTGTTTCTTTATAGGTGATTCTTTCACAATCAATGCTATCTTTCCTTGTGTTAGTCAATCTGAGCCAGAGCCTGCTGCTAGCAGCTGATTTATCTATTCTGCGAGGGGTTCGTGCACAACTGTTTGTTTCTTTAGCCATTGAATCATGTCAAGGGGGGGGGGGATGAGAGAGAGAGAGAGAGAGAGAGAGAGAGAAGAGAGGAGAGAGAGAGAGGAAGGGAGGGAGGGAGAGGGAGACAGACAAACTGACAAACAGATAGAAAGATTCAAATGCTTTATAGAAAAAAACAGGGCATTATTTAGTGATGTTTTAGAACTAAGAAAAAAGTGTTAGTTAAATCTGCCCATATGCTCATACAAAGAAAGCTTTGTAAATAATTGCAGAAAGCGGTTTCTCTTCTAGTAATTGAAAGATATAATTGGCAATTCATATTTTCTCTGATTAAAGCAAAGACACATTCAGTGCTTATCCCAATATATAAACAGAATAGCTTCTTGCCTGCTGGAAGAGAACAGATAGAAACAGATTTAAACAAGGCAGGGTTTTGATTGAGAAAAGAGCATCTTCACTGATTTGATCTCTCCTCTATGGAAGTCTCTAGGAGTAGCCACCCAGAACATCAGTCTCCATGCATTGTCCAATTGTATTGAGGGGATGTTGCTGTGCAGATTTTAGTCATTCTGCTCAGATAGCACCATATTTGCTGGAGGTTTCTAAGACATCTGAACTCCAAGATACATAAGGCTTTATAGGTGTTAAATTGGAAACAAACCACTAACAACTGAAGCTCTCAGGCAATGATGACAATGATGCGATTATCCAGCAAGCACAAGGGTAGGTAGTTATGTACCAGATAAAAGTTCTGGATGGTTTTATGTCTCAGTGTAATGAGTGGTCCTCAGTAGTGAGCAAGATGGACAAATTTCCATCTTGGGATAATTCAGCTCATTGTGACATGAACTTCACTTTTAAAAAAAAGAAACAAAACCAAATTCTACTGGAATTAGGTCCACAAGTTTTCCCTTTGTTGTGTGGCTGTAAAGTATCAATGAAACCAAATGCAAAGCTTCCATTATCTCAAAAGCAGCAAAATTGCTGTGCTAAGTTTACTTATTACGTACATTTAAAGCTTTAAGCATTTCTTTAAATCAAAACAGACTGCTTCACAACCTTAAAGCATACTAGGCAATAAAAAAATGCCTAGATTGATTGATCATCTTTGTTATTGCTTTCTGAGAATAGTTTATTTGTGTATTCATCACTACATTATGACATTCCCTAAACCTATGGCAGTCAATAGATCTACCAAAACAAGATGGTTGCCTCTGGTGGTTCTTTGGCATCATTCACCAGGATTCTTCTTACAGTAGATAAGGCTGTCCATTCCATACAACCGGCTTATACTGGTATCTGAAATAACCTGACTACCTCAGGTGTGGTAGTGGATACTGCCACTTGCTAATGTTAGAGAGTTAACTTGTAAGTCAGAAAACTTTATGAGGAAGTGGTGGTGGTGGTGATGCTGCTGCTAGATTGTGTTATTCACAGTGGCACAATTGTTTTGTTCTTTGGAGTGCAATCTTTAGAAAAAATCTCCTACCTGCTTTTATTTTAAGCTAGCTTAGCCCATAGATGAATACAGTGTGCTGATATAATTTATTTGACTTTGGTTGTTGGATCAAAATTTGAACTGCTTACCCAGATCTCTTACATAACATGAAGAACAGACATTTATAGCTGGAACAACTCTATTTTTTTTTTACAAATTAATAGCTTCCTGCTTCCATCTAGACATCAGAACAGAACTCAGGATAAGCTATGGCAGCAATCACCAAACTTTCCAACTTGGTCACCCAACCTGACGTGGAGGGACATGTGAGTAGCAGGTGCATGTGTGCATGTACAGCTCCTTTCGTGCAAGGGATGGGTGGTTGTATGTGCCCTCCACTTGTGCAAATGGAGCTTCGCGCATGCATGGAAGGTGCTTGCACTTGCACGCAAGACTACACTTGTTCAAGTGGCAGGTACTTGCACTTGCACGCAAGACTACACTTGTTCAAGTGGCAGGTACTTGCACTTGCACATGAAAGTCCATTCACATGAGCTGTGGCCACTTGCGCATGAAGCTCCATCCATGCGAAGGGAGCCTCATGAGTGTGTGCAAGTACCCTCTGCTTGCGTGAGTGGAGTTTCATTCACTTGCCCATCTTTCCCGCGGTTTCAAACAGGCCACAGCCCCATGATTGGGGACCCCTGAGGTATGGGCTGCAAAGGAAATCTTTATCCTAATCTAACAATCTAGGGTTTATATCCACAATATTGGTTTAGATACAGTATGTCATGCCACTTTTGTTTCAGAATTATCAGAGATCCCATGAAGTTTGTATTCGTACAAAGTCTTCACGGTAGATAGATTATTTGATAGATATATGTTGGCCTTGATTGCCAACATATTGAATAACATGTTATTTCAAGTTTTTGCAGAATTCAATAGAAACAGATATTAAAAATTGAATAATGGACTACCACAAGGATCAGTGCTATCTCCTTCTCTTTTTAACTTGTACACTCATGACCTGCCTTAAGCTGTTTCTCAAAGTCTATTTATGCTGATAATACCAATCTCACGACTTCAATGATACAGAAGACATCCTTCTTAAGATCTCCAGAAGCTGGGTAACTACTTAAAAAATGGCACCCCCCAATCAAGTCTAACAAAAACAGAAGTTTAGCCACATTACACTTCAGCAATAGGTACACAAATTAACAGCCTTCAGTAAAGTTCCAAAACTTCATTTTATAATGTAACCAGTAAACCCCTGATTCTGGAAAGAATTGCAAATCCAAGAGTGGCAGCCACTGCACTGCACAGTGCCAGCTCCACTCCTTTCCCCTTCCCTTCCTCCTTTCCTTTCCCTTCCCTTCCTCCTTCCCTTCCTTCTTTCCTTTGCTTGTGGTGGGACATGGCAAAGTCCTCCATCTTCCTCCTTTCTCCTTTCCTCTCCCCTCCTCCCTCCCTTCCTCCTCGCTCCCTCCCTCAGATCTCTTCTGCTCCATCTTCCTTCATTCCTCCTCTCTCCCTCCTTCTTTATCTCCTAAGTGTGCCAATTCAGACAATTCCCCTCAGCTGTGAGGTGGTGAGATGTGGGAGGTGGGGTGTGAAGCAGGTGATTAATGGCAGCAATCAGCTGTACAGCTCTCAACAACTCACTGGACCCGGGTG
>JANHFQ010004619.1:79665-89976 GCA_032468035.1 Aparallactus werneri
GTCGCCAAGATACCTCAAATTTTACGCGGGAGAAGACCCGAATAACTGAAGACCTACATACAAACACCCGCGAAAATCTCAGAAAACAAATATATACGTATATATACACACATACACACCCACCCACACCTACACACACATATATACATATGTGTGTGTGTGTGTGTGTGTGAAATTTTATTTTGTTTCATTTTGTTTCTTTGTTTTACTGTTTTATGATAAAACAATAAATTTCAAAAATATTTTACAAAATATAAAATGCTGACTTACATAATTGGCCTCATGCTTTCATGTCTCTGCTGGAAGGAAGGTGAGGGAGTAACAGCCTCTAAAGCTGATTGATTTACACGGGCAGCAATTTCCTATATTGTTAGAAGAAAAACAAATATTGTTTCATTTAATTAGATCTAAAAATAAATGAATATATGAAGATCTTTAGTAAGCACTGCAACAAATTGAGCAGATATACTAAAGTGATTTTTTTTGTTAGAAATTTATGAAAACACAGCAGTTAATCATTTCTAATGAGGAACATTACTAAGCATTCAGTCTGGACAAAAAATCAATTATTAAGGGTCTTTGGGCAATGTAATTTATTTTTTCTGTATTCATCTGCCATGCAGAAAGGGTACTGCAGGTAGAAATTGACCCTCCTCTCTAAACAATTCATCTTACCCAAAAACATTCTCCATCCAAATTGGGACAAGGCCTTTAATGCCAATGGAAGCTTTCCCAACCAAAAATGTAACCATGTAAAGAGTGATTTCCATCCAAGAAAGAAAGAGGAAGTAATGGGAAAAGGGACAAAGACAAGAAAATTGGGAATAAAAGGAAAGTGATATAAAGTCATATGCACATATACAAGAAACGTAAGAAAGAATATATATACAACTGCATATTTTACATGAGGTACAAATGCAGGATTGAAAAACTATAATAAAATAAAATCCCATTTTCCACCAACCCAGTCTTTATTTCTTCTTTCTCTTTTTTATTCTCTATAGTGCAATCTCTTTGCTCCATTAAAATGTAAATGCAGAATTAAAACCAATTTTTCTCTCAATCTGCATAAACAATGAATTTTAATCACAATATTTATTTCAATATTCCAACGTGCTCTGGAATTAAATGTTTCCTCAAATTTAAATGTAAGCTTCATATGTAACAATATTTTATTTTTTACATTAAAGGAGTACAATCACATTACCTCTGGGTTTTCGCTGAGGTAAATCTGTTTAGAGATATTGTTTATTGTGCATATCCACTGGAAAAAATGTTTAAAATATAGTTAGGTAATATTCTGCCCATTATATACTTTCTATTTCTAGAATAGAAATAGAGATTATTGTTAAGAGATTAAAAACATGGTAAATGCTTTAGTCTGGTCAGACTTTTATCCTTGGAAATTAACAAAAAATAGGTGCCAGATTATGATTTTTGTTCAGATAAGTAAATCTCACCTTGTCCTTAGTGTGTAACTCTCCAATAACAAATAATTAAAAAGTAGTTGACACGTGAACAATCTTTGCATGCACAGACTAAGTTAACAATAAGCCACATACAAGATATTTACAATTAGTTTTCAAACTACAGAGCGGGACAGAGGAAACTTGTGACTTTCCAGATGATGTTAAATTCATTTGCTTCATGAAACTAGACATGTTTGCTGGTCCTGTTGCAAGTTGTAGTCCTACAACTTTTGGAGCTGATAGTTTCTCCAACACTGTCACAGAAGCAAAAGAAAAGTTCATGCTTTTTAAAAAGTCATCTTTAAATAAAGTTTCCATCTGTCTAGCTGAATTTTTCTCTCTTGATTTTTCTCTCATGATTCCAATAATAGAAGTGAGAAACCACAGGCTTGCTAAATGTGAAATAATCCACACAAGATGCAGTTTTAATACTAAACTAGCAATGTGGCACATTTGAAATTCTTTTTCCTTTCAAACGTATTTTAAACTGCCTTGTTACAGCTAACGACAAGGTGAGAACTTTCCATTCTGCCTTTCTTTTAGTTTGAAAGCTGGCACAATTTTCCACTGTTGAGGATTCTCAATTTCATGATAAAGTTGATTCCTGAATTGAAATCTACCTAAATCTAAATTTCACCACTATGTGGTAAATCATTAATTGCTTGTACTCTAAATTCTTTTTTTTTAAATGAGAAAAAAATCCATTATTCTTGTGAATGAAAGCCTTTAGGCTACAAACCATACAATGCTTTGGCAGTCTTCACTGTTTCCATGTCATCAGCATATAATTATTCTGCTCTTTAAAACTACCCTGATAACTAGCATCACAAATTTAATTTGGAAACCATTTACAGGCAGTCTTCAACTTACAATAGTTAATTTAGTGACCGTTCAAAGTTACAATGTCACCAAAAGTAATTTATGAACATTTTTCACACTTACGACGATTGCAGCATCTCTATGGTCACATGATCAAAATTTGGATGCTGGGCAACTGGTTCATATTTAAGATGGTTGCCGTGTCCTAGATGCTTTTGCGACCTTCTGACAAGCAAAGTCAATAGGGGGAGCCTGATTTACTTAATAACCCTATTACTAACTTAACGACTGAAGTGATTCACTTAACAAATGTAAAATGGAGCAAAATTCACTTAACAAATATCTCACTTAGCAATAGACATTTTGGGCTCAATTATGGTCATAAGTGGAGGACTATCTGTACAAGCATCATATTTTCTTAATGCTTTCCATTATGGCAATTGCCTTATTTTATTGCAGAATGGAAGAATGGAATCTGATGGCACATTAAAAAGTGATCTATAAAGGCTTTCATTGATTAGATATATTTGTCAGATTTGGGCAATTTTACTCCTTAAAGCCTCACAAAACATTTACTAGTTTCAATAACCGTTCTGTTAAAAAGCTTACTTCTTCGTAATCTTTTCTGCTCTCAGCTTGCAAAATTGAAGACCTGTTGGACCAGGAAATAAAAATAAGAAACAATTATATTTCTTAAACAAAGCCGGGAAAAGAAATGTTCATCAAGTTGTTGGCTTCAATATATAGAATTCTTTATTCACTATAGCATTTATACCTTGCCAAATCCTAAACAAAAAAACACTGGACATTGCCTACCTATAATATTTATCTTTGCATTGTGGAACTCAGCATATTTCATTTGAGCTATGTTCTAGGGACAATTATCCACTGATATACCTCAGAGATAATTTATGTTGTCCGAGCTTGACTTTTGCTAACATCTCTCAATAACAACCAGTAAAACTGCACAGAACGAGAGGAAGCTTTCCCTAATGCATTTTAGGTTGAGAGGAAAATAGGCAATCAGAAAGAAAAAACTTTTCCCTCTAACCTGAAAACAAGGATTGAAAATACTTGTAACATTTTAGAAAGAAAACAAGTAGACAGTAGACAAGATTGCACATGAAAATCTAAATACACGTTCTGATTAAATAAGTTGATTTAAAGTAATAGAAACTTCTCTTATGTCTGCCATGTTTTCAATCTGGGAAAGACAAGGATTTATTCCTCCTTCTCTCCCAACTTTCAAGAGAAACTGAAAGGTGGCAGGAAATACTTTCTAATTTTTCTCCCTTACTAAAATCATATGTAAGAAATTGTAAGAATACAAACTTTTTGCCATCAAAAGATGTTATTTGAAAACAGTATCTTCTGTCTTCACAATCCACAGCCATTACCGAACAATTGTCTATATCCATTACAAGTCCTCCAGCAACTTCACCTCTTCCTTGGCTCATTAGGTTTCCACCCTGTGTGAAGTAAAACTGTCTGTCCCAACTGGAAGACACCAGCCCTGTTTTACTGAAGTAAGGAAAAAGGAAAACTGACTTAGTGCAAACCTAGTAGCATCAAATCTCTAATGAAAAAATAAGGTATTATAAGCTTTGGACTGTGTGATAGTTTCATATAATTGAACACAGTTATGCATAAATTATTTTCGTATAGCAAGAAATACCAAGAGAATATAAACAGTGCTTAACTAAATTTCTCAACATACTGTTTTATCAGCAAAATACTACTGCTCTCATGTGTGTTGTCTATATTCATACAGCAAAGATTTTATTTATTTATTTATTAGATTTATACCCCGCCCCTCTCCTGGGACTCGGGGCGGCTTACAGGGTAATTAAAATACATACAATATATACAATTAAAATTTAATTAAAGATATAACTTTTATACAGCTCAAATGTTCAAAGATACAATAAATATACTCGCCAGATACTGAAAAAACACTTATAGAACAATATTATGGGTAAAAATTGTATTATGTCTGCTATTTCCATCACCAATAATTTCAAGAAAAATGAAATATTGTAATGCAAAAATATTTGGGGCTAGGACCCCAAAAAGTAATTGTCAGGTCTATCAGCTTTGGCTTGGCACCTTGCTGTCATCCTGTCATCAAAAGACCAGGGTGGAGGGATGAGGACAAATGAGCCATAAACCTGAATGCCTCTTTATGGGAATTAGGGTGGGGGGGTATGTCAGCTGAAGAACAGCTGACCTACATGGAACCAGTTCATGCCAGGAATCTTCATCCTGAAGTGTGGAAAATTACCAGCCCAAACATCTAAGCGACATCACATTGGCTGACATGGACTGGTCATGGGGGGAGGGATGGGGAATGAAGGAAATAGTTTTGTGTTGTTACGTTGGAAACTCAGATTCTGCTTGACTTTACTGTAACCAACATCTCTTAGTAAAAGTACCTTTCACTTTAATCAAATGGAGTCAAGGGATCTGATTGGGGCAGGTCTGAATGTAATATTACAGCTAAACAAATTTTATTTTTTAATGCTACTTTATTTAGTATCTCCTGTGACCTTAAGCTCACTCGTGGAATTGTTGTGAGGATGAAATGGCAGAGATCACTAGTGCTCCTTTGAGCTTTGGGGAGGCAAGAACAAACAAATAAGTCATTGCAATCCACTTTTAAAGCTGCACCCTTTTTTAAAGAAGAGCTGCTGCAACAAAAATAACAAATGAAGGAGCAGCTGTTCTCCCAGGTGTATATATTGCTTCCGAGGTTTCTAGACAAACTACCCTGGGACAAGTTAAATTATAATATATTGTGGCATGAAACATCATAAACAAGATCATGAATTTACTGACAAATCTGTACTGTATGCTGGTTGGTACTGGACATTATTTTAAATTTTAAAAAGTATTAATTGCCTTATTATTTTTATGTATAACACAGTATGCAACACCCTGTAATTTATAACCCATGCTATTGAGGCTTATAAGTATCTGAAATTGGTTCTTACTTTCTTGCATTTAGATAACCAGCCTTGCGAGTAAGGTTTCTTTGGACCAAAAATTTTGTAGTATCAGGATCTGGTAAATAAAGTGGATCACTGGCTATTTCCAAATCTTCTATAGTCTGTTGCATCGTCTCCACCTCATGATCCATTTCCCTGCGAACACTAAAACCATAGGGTTTTTTTAAAATTTTAATTCACAGTAGCTAAAAATGTTTTAAAAGAAACAGCATTTACTTTTAAGAGAAAAAAAATGAACTTACTCCTGCACACTTGTCCCAATATTTGTTAAAAATTCTTCCAGCTGTTCAGAAAGGTTTTCTGAGCCCATCTTAAAGAAGTTTATCTTTTAAAAGAAAATTCAGATACTTATTAATTTACTTGGAACTTATAGAATCTTAGATTTTTCTTTGGAGGCTAAAAAAATAATCCACCTTTACAGATGCAGATCATAAATCACAACATACTTATAATTAGTTAGGTTTTTCTATCAACAAATTACACTTATGTGCTTACTTTTCTACAGAGAGGTTAACCATTTAATCCTTCTAATTGATTTAATTGATATAGCTGCCAATGCCACACAAGGTTTATGTTTCGGTTTGGTAGTACTTTAATACTTTGCATGCTCAAAATATTTTAATGTATTCCAAAATCTCCCCTCCACCACAAATTTTGGAATTTACCTGAGCCTGCATATAGCCTAATAAGGGTTCCAACATAGCAATTTTCTTCTTATACTGCAGTGTATTTAATGCACAGAAGTAATGCATCGTAGTCTGATGTTGTTTTTTCCGAGAAGTATATACATCTTCTGTAGCTTCATATTTGACCTTTAAAAATATAATTCAAAGTAGTTTATCATTAAAAGGAACAATTTTCTTATGACAATCGATATATATATATATATTCATTCTCTACAGATTTGCAATTGTAAATATATCTTCATGGAAAGTTCTTTTTAAAATAGTCCACACACATGAGAAATAGGTTTTGTTTTTTTCCAGGGCACTGTGTGAACTGAGAGAGAGATAGAGATAGAGAGAGAGAGAGAGAAATGCAGCACTGCTACTGCTGAGATCTCCATTTTACCAGTTATAGTTTAATTTACTTTATTGTCATTGCACCTTGTACAACAAAATTAAATGCCATCTTCAGTGTACATTATAACTATAAAACACACAAACAACGTCCTTCACATTCTATGCAATTGAATTGAAAACCCAATATTGCATTAATATTGCACTATATAGTAGAATTCAATATAGTTACTGATCTGGGAGAGAAGCTGTTTTTCAGATATTTGTCCTTGTTTTTATTATCCTGTACCGTCTGCCAGATGGTAATAGTTCAAAAAAAGTTAATGTGCAAGATGTATAGAAGGATATCCCACTGAATAAAGACACTAATAACACTGGACAGGACCACATAGCTGTACCATATATATTTCATGAAAGATTAGCTGCATTCACTAGAATTATCACGTAATTATCAAGTGATTTTTAAGATAACTGAAAAGCAACATAGACTTTTTACATTATTATAGCATGAGTTCTAAATGCTGGATTAAAATTTCACAAACCTTCTCATTTTCTCTTTTTTTTGACAGTCGACTATATCTGGTAATTGCAGCATCATGATCTGAAAAAAATAAGTCCTACAATATTTAAAAAGTAGCTACAAACATTACAAGTGTTTAAGGCAATATGCAACTAAACTTCATTGAAACAGTAATTCAGGCAATTAGGCTAATTTTGCTTTTTTCAACAATATTCAATACAGAAAAAAATCTGTTTCCAATAATTTCAGAAAATGTTTATCTTGAACATGTTCAATATTCAATGTTCAAGATAATGTTTTAATGTTTTAATTGTTTTTAATTATTGGACTGTTTTTAGTGTTGTAATCCGCCCTGAATCCGAAAGGAGTTGGCGGCATATAAATTTTAATAATAAAATAAAATAAATAAAATAAATTATCCTGATGCACTGATTATATCAATAAGATATCCTTTTTTAATAATGTCCCATTAGAACAAGAGCTTACTCATCATATTTTTCCCCCAATTACCTTATATACAGTTATTTAGGATTAGTTTCCCTCTAATTTTTAGATTGAAAAATTGCTTTTTTAAAAATAGCAAAATTAGTCTGGAGACAGAAATCCCTTCATAAAATGTTAATTTTTACTGTTTATAATATTATAATCATGCAAAATCAAATAAAAAAAAACCATGATATTAAATTCTAAAACATACTTTACCATTGCTGGAGATCTGGAAAACCTCTTTTAAAGTCAGAATTTCTGAAATGAACGTAAGAAAAAGTGTTACTGTAGTTCTGTTGTTTTAATGTAGGATGAAGAAAATTTGATTCATTTATTATAGGTCTTCAGCTGGCCTACTTTTCAAGGACCATATGAATTGTTTTGTAATGAGAAAATAATTCCCTAAAGTTATGGGATTGTATTCAATGGTTGAGCTGTTTCTTCTTCTGTTTTCTCCTACGCTTCTCTGAAAAGCCTTCCCCCAAAGTCAGGGGCTCTTTTAAATGCCATGTCATTTGAGATCGTAAACTTGCTGTGGCAGAACTCTTCACCCAACTATATGAGTTTTTTGAGGGATTCAGAGGGTTTGGGCAGAGAAATAAGAAGAGTTTTTGACAAGTAAATGCAGCCCATATAGGTCAAAACACAACAGCTGTACAATTCTACACAAATTTAAGCCTATTACTTCTGTAAAACATACACAAGGTTACAGTTTCATATTTCAGGAAGATTTATACACACAGATTACTAATGCATAAGTATTTAACTCCACTGAACTCAAGGGACTGGAGCACTGCATTCTGCTCAAACATACTGTAAGACAGAAATAGATCCCCTTGTTCTCTGTTCTCTACCCATCCAACTTTTTTTATTATTACATGTATTTTAATTGTGTTCTTTTTCATTGTTTATTTTATTGTTCTATTATCTTATTTCTGTTGTTTACACTCTTTTCATTTTTATTGTTGCTCTTATATTTATTGTTGTAAGTCAATATTATTATTTGCAAAATTGGCAGCAAATAAATTTAACAAAATAAATAAAAAATGTAAACAAGAGGTCCGTCAAATATCCAGGCCCCATGCCATAAAGGGCTTTATAAGTGGAAATCAGCACTTTTAATTGCTCCCAGAAAGCCACTGGCAACGACTGCAGTTTGTGTATATGGGTGTAACATGAAATATCTATTAGTGTTTGTGCCACTGCATTTTGTGCCCATTGTAGTTTCTGGATAGTCTATAAGGGAAACTTCATATACAGCACACTGCAATAATCCAATCCTGAGATAATCTGGATTATCTGAAGGGCCTCCTCATTTAGGAAGGATGCAAATGGCACATAAGATAACCTGTGTAAAGTTCCACCTGGGCACAGATGAGCAGGAACTGAGAGTTCAGGGGAGTCCCCCCCACAAACTAAGTACCAGTCTTGAATGAGGAAACACAATTCTTTCCAAAACCAGTGATGGAAATGTCTCCACTAATGTCTATTCAGTCTATTTTATTTATCCCATTTTTCAGCCCCTAAGTGAATGGATGGATATATAGATGGATGGATGGAAATAGATAGATAAATGCAGATAGACAGACAGCAGTGGCATCGGAATTGGCAATGTAATCACTCCACATTTGCTCACTATTTCTCCCAGCATCTCCCATTATTGGTCATGATGCCTTGAGACTCCTGGAAGTTGTAGTTCAGCAACATCTGCAGGGCAATCACTTTATGCATTCCAACTTTTATTATTCCCTTTTGCCTAAAACTTATTTTCAATGAGACAAGCATTCTTAGATTTGCACTAGACTTCAGGAGGCCACTATAGATGAAATATATATTAACTATTGTTATACAAAACATTGTCCAGCAATCTGTGATTTTTGTGACAACAATTACTGTACCTTTTAGATTTCTTTCTTTGAATTGTGTGATAGGAAACATCATGGCATCTGCTAATTGAGTTGATAGTACTGCATGACAAGAACTGAGCTAAGAAGAAAAAAAAGCAAGTACGCAATGTTGCCTGATATAAACATTTTTCATATTTCATTGTTGTTACATTTATATCTATTCTTTTTTGCACAAGTGGATAAAAACAAAATATGTATTGTTTAGCATTATTTTTATTTATTATTTTTATTATTATTCATTATTTAGCATTATATTAGTCTGATGTAATAATTTATTACATTCAAGTAAGACCCAAAGAAGGCAATATGACAAACCATGATATAATCCTAAATTTTAGGCAGCATAATTCTGCATTTCAATATCCCCATTGAGAAATTGTTGGTGCCTGTCATTAGGATTATGCCATTCAAAAATGGCATGCTGGGATCACACTGTGTATTGTTTGAGAGAAAGGGAGATGACCTGGGCGGCAATATGCAAGAACTAATATATAAGCAAATAGGGTTGAACATTCCTTAAATCCTAAGCAGCAAGATTGTATTTGGAAGGGGTCCAGGCAAGCTCTTCCCTGATTTACTGGGGTATAGAAAGAAGAGGAAGTAAAATACAATCAAGCTTGCAAAGTTTTATTAGTATAAACTATCTCAATAAAATATAAATCTTATTCTCTTGTATAGTTAATTTTCTGGTCTGGTCTATCTACCGACAGCTTGCATGGTGTGATGGTTATGGACATCACATATCATCTGTAGAACCTGCTTGATAATGATGCAAGAGAGGCAGCAATCATAGCCCATGCTAGCAGCAATGGCATTGGAATGTATAATTAGCCAGTTCTGGAAGCCAAATTTAGACTCCTAAATAGAAGATCAAAACCAGGAACACCAAGAGAGCAGTCTTAGAAATGCTATTTGTTTGATGTGTGCACCCAACCAGATAGGCAGAGCTTAGAGATCTCAATACAATTATGGCATGATGGCAACAGATGGAGATGCTTAGATTTGTTAGTCATTGGGAAACATTTCAGAACAAACCAAACCTGCATAAAAGGAATCTAGGCTATTGTCACATAAAATCTAAAAGGT
>JANHFQ010004621.1:20620-33402 GCA_032468035.1 Aparallactus werneri
TCCGAGTCCCCAGGAGAGGGGCGGGGTACAAATTGAAATAAATAAATAAATAAATATCTAAGGTATCACTAAAGTAACCCAGACCTAGGATTTGTCTTCAAGCTGCAAAATTACTGTAACTCATAAAGCAGTGATATAAACAAAGCTTTCACTTCTAACGTTCTAATAAAGGAAACATATTATTTCATTTTCTGTCCTCTCTTTAAAAGCATGGTTCTGTCATTATGCTTGCATTAAAAAAATGAAAAATAAAAAGTACTCAAACCTAAAAAGTAGCTATTTTAAAAAAGGTGTCCAATTTCTATAGCCATGTGCCTTGTCTCCTTCTAAGAAATCAATGGCTAATAATAGGTTTAGTTCCCGCCACGGTAGGATTTTATTACTAACCAGACGATAACCCGGCGTTGCCTGGGTATTTATTTATCTCAGTCCTGTATTAGACAGGAATGGCGATGTGAAGTGGCAATGTAAGGGCGGAATGGGCTGTCCTTCCTCCTTCCATTAACATCTCCACAATTCCTGAAGAGGCGATGGCAAAAGCAACTTCTCCCTGAGCCCTGATTTTGGCGACAATTAAATTAGTTTAAAATGTTTTCCCTGTGCCCCCAGAAATGTCAAGAAATGTCATCTCATATGTGATCTGCGTGACATATGTCATGTCGGTCTCGTAGTGGTGCAGGCAGGCCCTGTTACAAAACCCCCTTGTGTAGTACTGTGAAGCCGTTACCAGGGCAACTCCACAGTGCTGTAGGCTGTCTCTTCACAGAACACACACCACGAGGGGTGTTAGGGGTGTCTTACCCCCCACAGTATTTGTTTCCAGAGAGTAAATCATCTGTGTACCAAGTTTGGCTGAAATTGCTTGAGGCATTCCAGAGTTATGCTGGAATACACACACACACACACACAAACACACACACACACACACATCCATTTATAGATATAGATATAGATATAGATATTGCACTTTAAATTGAAAACTGCTTGAAAGCTCTAAGAAATGCTTCAGGGATAACTTCTATTATCTCTCACATTTTTATATTATAGCAAGTAGTACAGCAGTCAGAAAATAACATTCTGTGCACTTGTTGACCAGGCAGACCATTTCAATGTTTGTTATCTGTGAAATCCAGATTTGTGGCCTAATTCCCTTTTATCAGTCTTGATTCTCCCACAAGCAGTGTCATTTTCATCGCTGGTGACAATGCAAGCAGCCTATGAAAAAGAGAACATTCTTTCGTCATGGTATTCCCTTGTAGCTAATTATTATAACTACACCTTGACATAATTGTCCTAGAAATTGACTGTCTGGTTTTGGGTGCTGAGTGATGAATTTCCATATTTTATGGGACAAAGAGTCACACGTTTCACTGCTAATTTCAGGAACTTGTGGCATGAGGTTCTACACATTCATGGACGCTCTGTTAAATTTAATGATGAATGAGAACAAGAAGGTATTCATTATCAAAAGATATTCATTAAATGGTGAGGCTGCATTCTTGTTTAATAGCCGTGGTGGCACAGTAGTTAGAATGCAGTACTGCAGGCTACTTCTGGTGACTGCCAGCTGCCAGCTGTTCGACAATTCGATTCTCACCTGCTCAAAGTTGACTCAGCCTTCCATCTTGCAGAAGTCAGTAAAATGAGGACCCAGATTGTTGGGGGCAATATGTTGACTCTATAAACTACTTTGAGAGTGCTGTAAAGTATATGAAGCAATGTATAAGTCTAAGTGCTATTGGTATTTAATGTAAATTATACACAGAAAATAACATCCTGTCTTTAGGTTCTGTAATAGAAGGCCCAATAAAAAAACCTGAAAAATCTAACTGGCTAAAATAAGGTCTTCCTTATGGCAGAAAAGACAAATAGTGCAATGTCAAGTTACCTGTCATAGCAATAACTGAAAAGACCCATTTCCTGCTCATTTTCCCCATTTTACCTTTAGCCAAACAACACCTTCTGGAGAATATTGGGGCAGGTCATCAATAGCATCCAAAATCTGTTACAGTGCAAAACACAGGAAAAATTCACCATGTTATCTAGGAATGTTTAGAATTGCATGGTCATCATCTATTCAAATATCTTGTCTCTAAAGGGCGACTTTACAGAGAGAGTGGGCCATCATTCTCCACCCTAAGGAAACCAGACCCAGGGCCCTGTCATGTTACAACATCCTGGGGGACCTGGCCCTGTGGTTTCAGTCGCCCATGGTGGACGTGCCCATAGTGGCTTTGGGCTCGTACTCCACCCTATCTGCGGATGTGGAATCCTTCTCTCGCCACCCGGTGGATAAACGGATCGAGGCTTCGGCCAGATGGGCCTTTGACGCCTCTGCTGGGGCTCTTCGAGCCTCGGTGGCGGCCTCCCTCTCATGTCAGGCCATGGTGCTTTGGTGCTAGAAACTGGCAGAGCAGGTCAAACTTCCCAGGTCCACCTTGTCCGACCTCAAGCGGATTGCCAGCACCGCTGCCTTCGTGGCGGATGCCACCGGAGATGCCTTCCAACTCTCGGCGAGGTCCATGGCCTCCTCGATCGCCATCCGCAGGAGCACGTGGCTGTACAATTGGGACGTCGAGAGTTTGGCACATGCTAGATTGATCAACTTGCCCTTCCGAGGGAGCAGCCACCTGGAGTTCCCCCCACACCTTCATTAATCATTATAAGGTGGATAGATATGCAGCCAGGGATTCGGAGTTTGGGCGCCGGGTGCTTCAGTCTGCGGCACTGTCCGGCCAGGTTCCCGTCCTTAGGGAATGCTGGGGCAATTTCCACTTAAGCCGAGCCCAGGGTGGAGCCTACCACTGGAGAATGGGTAGGTTGGTACTTACCGTGAACTTCCATTCTCTGTGGTCTCCACCCTGGGCTCGGTGCCCCAGCCGCTACTGTCCTCTGGGTGCCTTTTTCCTGGGGGTGTTCCCCCGGAGAATGGAGGGTTTTTTCAGTGTGGTCTGCGCTAGTCCGTGGTTGGGGCCGGTTCAGTTTGTTTTTTGATATGTGATCTACAGATGTCCTTCGTTCCGTCAGTGTAGACCGCTCCACGCACCTTCGGCCGGTGGTGGAGGACTCTTTGGTGTCTCAGATGCATCGGCTTGCCATTCTGGGGTTTCCAGGAACTCCACCCCAAGAGTTTGATTTGCCTGCTGGGGGGGGGGTGGAGCCCACTTAAGCCGAGCCCAGGGTGGGGAACACAAAGAATGGAGGTTCACAGTAAGTACCAACCTACCCATTCTATAGGATGAGAACAATAGCTGAGAAGGCTTTTTCCCCTAGATCCCATCAATTAACATTCTTTAACAAAAGGGGTCTGTAACATAACACTCCCTGCCTGAACTGGTAGGACAAGTCTGTAACTGGGACAAAATGGTTCCTCGGGTTATACCTTTTTATTAGATACATCTTTATTGATTAAACTATGGAAAGATCTGAGGGCACTCGTTTTACTGAAGTCCAGTAAATCGTGTAGGACATAAATAAGTATCTTACACATTCTTTCCTCTTTTTGTATTCAAAAGAAATATCTGACAGAAAAACAGGGATGCCTGCTGAAGTTTTTTGGTGACTTGGAAGATCATACTTGTCGAGAAGACCTCCATGCTGTTTTTTCAAATCATGGTGAAATCAAGTGGATAGACTTTGTCAGGGGTGCAAAAGAGGTGAGAAGGGTTACTCAGATATTTCTAAAGGATAAAATGTTAAGTAGATAGACGGCACATTGTTTCAGGGATAAATATGCGTAATTTGAAGCAAGGACTACTGATTCTTTTACTATTCTTGTTTATCCCTTAAATTTACTGGTAGAACGTGTTTTAATGGCAAAAATCTTAATGGAAAAAACTTGATATATTTTTCAACTATTCACTAGGGAACTAATTCCTAGTAATACTGTAGAACACAAGTGACGTTTCTGCTTTGCTGAACAATGATGATCTTGAAAATTCTAGATCCTAGATAAGTTGCTCACTGCAACGATTTATTCCTGCCAATATATTCTTTGATGCCTAATTTCTTTTTGTAATCAGAGGCAAGTATCTCAAGGACAACATTTGGACAATCCAAATATTTGGATTGTGTGTTGCTTTCTGCAGCCAAATAGGGATTCAGAACTATCCTATTGCCCAGGAAATTGTCCATTGCAAATATCCCACTGTGAGGACGAAAATGGCTGGATGGTGCCTGCAGTGATTCAAATTATATTTCTGTATTACAGGGTATCATCCTGTTCAAGAGCAGTGCCAAAGGTGCGCTGGATAAAGCCAAAGAAGCAAATAATGGCAAATTACAGTTGCGAGAGAAAGATGTCACGTGGGAAGTGCTTGAAGGAGATGTGGCCAAAGAAGCACTGAGGAAAATCATGGAGAGCCAGCAGGAGCTGTTAAACAAAAAAAGAGGAAAAGGTGATTTGTTCCTTTAAGGCATTTACTTATCATTTAGTCTTTCCTGGAAGTTATACTGAAAAGCGTTGAAATGGACTGTTCTCTTCAGAGAGGAGTTCTGATCTAGTGAGCCCATCTTTGTCTGTTAGAAAGAAGGCTCCATTTGTCCTCAGTGGCTCTGGAAAGGGCCAGATTTATGCGCGCACATGACAAGCCACGAGGGCAGCCTGTCCACAGTGGTGGCAAGGAAAGAAGAGAATCCCAGAAGACCAACTGTTCTTGGGCTGAAGGAAAAATTGGTAAATGCGATGTCCTGAGCTCTGTAGCCCAGCTAAAGGCCTTGCTTTTCAGTAGCCTATGGCTCTGTGGCACCGAAGAAGGTAATCCTTGACCAGCAAGCCAATTTTTTTAATGTTAAAGACATTAAAAGGCCTCTGGTTGGCTTTTGGGTTTTCCCTTCAAAAACAGATAAACATTTCAGATGATAGCCTTCTGATGATACCATCACTCAAAAGAGTATAATTCCCCCTCCCCCATAAAAATACCCTCTGGTGAAAGATTGCCCATCTTTGCATTAGAGAGTTCAGAAAAGTGAGGGAATGCATGCCAGGGTAAGTTTGCACACTTAGAATCCTGAAACTGATTCAGAATTGTATGGAAATTTCTTGATCTCTCTTTGTAACCAAATGGGCAAACGAACCCAGGCACTCTTAAGTAAATGCTAAAGTTGAATTACATCTACTCCCTTGCTTTGAAGACGGAGAATTCTGTATTTTGTATTTTTTTTCCCCAGGAAGGCTTCTCTGGTGCTATTTCATATCTTCGCTCACTATGATTAAAAGGTCTTTTTGTCACTGTAGAATTTTTCTTTGTCAAGCCTCTTTTTTTCTCAATAAACTATCCTAACATCTTTGTTAAAAATGATTTTCAGAGCTTTTTTTTGTTTTTGCTTTTAAAAAGAGGCTATTGGATTTTTCTTTCTTTTTTATACTGCCAAGAAGAAAGATTCTGTTGGGCAAATTTGGGAAGATACAAACATAGCATTCAAAATCAGGGGATACAACGACACTAGTGTGTTAATTCTTCCTGCCGACTGTCCTGTAGAGTAGCTATTTGAAGTAATTAACCTCTGGCTGAAAAACAGGACCTATGCTGAGACCTTCCCAGGTTTCACAGTCTTGAGTTGTAAAGATAATAAAGGCAAGATACAAACAAATCAGTAAATCTTCCCAGGTTTTTACTAAAATGCTCCACTTGTGTGATTTAGCTTATTGGAAACAAGTTTTTAATCTTTATAAAGGACCACCAGAGAACAAAAAAATACCATGGAGACAACTTATATTTCCAAAAAGCTTTTTCTTTAGGCTGAAGGTTATTAGTCTCTTGCATAAGAATTATCATTAAGAATACCACCAAGATGCTGGATAAAGAGAATATTTGCATAAAATAGCTGCTTCAGCTGAGTTTTTCTTTTATTTATTTAGTTATGACATAACAGACACAGAATAGCAATATAAATTAACATTTCAACTAGATTAGTAGAATCCAATAAAATATAAATATCAAAAGATCTGTTCAAATATCAGTGTCTAGGACTATGCCACCTAATCATTGAAGCACAGTATCATTTTTTAAAAAAATATCAGAAACTGGACCAGTAGATGCCCTTGGCTTACAGCCAGTTATGATGTGATCTACAGTTTGACGTGGGACCGCATTTTCACAGAGTCCCAGTAGATGCCATGTGAAGTGCAAATCCTAGTTGGGATTGTCCATTGTTGACATGACAATTCAAAGCCTGGCACCTTTTTTTGTGGGGTCATTTATACATCTTCCCATAACTGGGTGTTCAGTGACCCATTTGGCTTTCCATTGGGGTTTTCTTTTGGTTCAACCCATCTAGTACAATAAAACTAATTTGCTGCCCATCTAGTTAATAGTTGCTCCTGCCAATTTGAATTGAGATGTGGTGACTATCCTTTGATCTAGGCTGCCCTACGTATTTTGCTAAAGATTAAACCTTTTCTGATATACTTTTAAGGATGTGCAGTAGAGCTAGGGAGGCTAACATCACAAAAAAGGCTTAGATAGCAAGCTGGAATTTTTCCTCTCCCTTTTCAGGATGTTACTGAATTGCTCTAAAGCTGGTTCTAATTAAGGTCTTGCAAGATTTAGTGTGTTCTCCATTATCAATGCTCTTTCAGACTTTTGATGGAACGAATTTTAGTGCTATGGAACTTCCAGTGGGATTAAGACTTTTTTCCTGCCAATATATTATAGGCATGAATGAAAGCTTCAGTGTGGAACATCAAATTCTTGGTAATATCCTCATGCAGGAAAGAACTGTAAAATTTCTTTCACCAACTAGATTATTAGGACAACTAATACACATATTTTAAAAAGAGCAGACTAGTCTACACCTGATTCCTTATGGTACTACAGGGCTTGCCACTAATTCTGCACTGGTGACCCATATCTGCATTTAATAAATTTCATATACTGTATTCTCCAATCGTTGAACATTGGTCATTTCTTTACCTACAAAAGCTTTTTCATTACAGAGGGTTTGTGAATCTGTTTGGATTTGTTCAAGTTGTACATTTTCATTTTTAAAGGTTCCTTCCATTTTCAGATATATTGTTGATGGGAGCATGTTCTTCAGTTGACCCAACAAAGATTTTGGAACAATTGTTATTTACATCTAGCCCTCAGGATTTTTCATATTAAAATGTGACCATAACCACTTCTCTCTTTGTGGTTTCTAGAAAAGTCTTTTGTTACCAGTCCATGATAGCAGTCAAACACATTTGACTGAAATATAAACTTCTGTTTTCACACATCACCCATAAAGTGGAGTTTTCCTATAAAACCTCTTCTATAAATCTCAGAATTATTTAGCAGTTTCAAGAAAAGGAAAAACCAGCTTCTCACATCAACATGTCCACTAAACTGTCATAGTCCTGCCTCCCCCCAGCCATTGTTTTTTAGAGAATAAAGTAACTCTGAATCCTCGACTAATGTCTTGGATATCAGTAATCTTAATAGCTTTAAATTGGTTTAGATGATATTAGATCTCAAAAATTATCTAGCCACTAATGATCAAGGCATAAGTTCCTTTCTAACAGAATAGCCTTGTTGATGCAAAGTCTGATCTTTCCAGGACTTTTTAAAAGCTTTACTAGCAAATGTCAGATGTTCTAAGCTTTGGCTTGTGTCAAAAACTGAAGTAAAATACTTTTTTTTTTAAAGCAGGCACTCACCCTTTCTTCTTCCCAGTTGGCTTTCCTCTATTTCTTTAAGGTACATTACTGTACTATTTAGTCTTGTAAATCCTCTCCTTCGTACAAAGACAATTTCTTCTAAAACCATTTTCTTGGTAGAATGCCTAGAGAAGGATATACATTGGAGCAGACTTTGTTCATTCTAAAATTACTTCATTGATAATCCCAGTATCTTGCTAATAGAGCCCTGCATTTCACCAGCTGGAGCAATTAGAAATATACAAATCTTAAGAGGAAAAATTCCGTAACTCTTAACCCATGCCAAGTAGTACATGGTCTTCATTGCCATAACATAGGAAAACATGTTTAATACCTTAATATCAATTTATTGCTATCAGAGCAGCTATCTCAGTAGTTAAACTAACAAATGAACTGGTTATTAGAAGAGTCATTGTATTCACTAGGAACTGTACACTAGAGAAGAGCTCCCATGCATCTTGGATAATGCACAAAAGGAAAGCCCTGAACAAATGGGAATTGACCTATTTGGGTTATCTCCATACACCAGATCATCTACAGTAATGAGCTGTAGTTCACAGAAAGCATCAGTATTCCTTTATTATTCATGTATAACTGGAAAAGAAATCAATAAATCCTCTTTCCATGGTGCACTGTGAGCACTCCTTTTGGTATAAGATAGGGACTACTCTTTAAATTCAGCTAACTGGCCATGTTGGCTGGGAAATATGGAAACAGTAGTTCTACCTATGGTCCAAATTGAGGAGGGCTATTTTATATGATTGCCTTTCCTCTTAATTTGAGATACCCAGGCATAAATTTCTTAAAAGTGTGATGATCTTAATTCTGTACATACCCTTTTTCATCAGGACGCAAAGGCAAAGGTAAAGGTGGCAAGGGAGCACAAGACGCACAAGACAAAAAAGTGAAATTCCAAGGCAAGAAAACAAAATTTGAAAGTGAAGATGAAGAGGAGGGTGAAGATGCAAATACCACAGGTATTTCTTTGTGAAACAAGATATGGTACCAAAGCATACAGGCTATGATGGTGTGCTGAAAAGTTGCTATTAAGTTAGTGTCGAAGCTTCTATGTTAATCTTTGTCAGCTGTTTGGAACTCTGCTCCCAAAAACAGAATTGTGTAGGCTATTGGAAACTTGCCAGCTAAAACTGTTTGTAGTATTCAGGACTATTACTTTAGGTCTGCACTGCAGCATTATTTTTGGAGACTACACATTCTGCAGAAATGATGAATCAGAATGGAAAGCCAAGTTTCACATCCAGGGATAGATTCACCGTGCATAGTATGAGATTGGAGTGTATTTCTTAGTAGTTCTCTCAAATTTGTTAATGTAAGCAATTGTATAATCTGTTCTGAGAAAGAGAAAATTAAATGACTATGGTATCATTTAATATATAATATCAATCCTCTTGGTATTACTTGATTTATTACTGTAGGTCTGATTGTGATTGTTGTGGCCCACCATGACTGAAATCTCAATGTTACAGGATCAGCAAGTCCCAAGAAAAGACCACTGGAAGAAGACGAGCAAGAAGAGCCAGCTGCCAAACAGCTAAAAACAGAAAATGGTGCTGGAATTCAGTTGTAATACTTCAAAAACCATTTAATGTTATTTTTATTGTTTTAATACATTTAAGTCATTCCTCCATCCATCTTTTTTTTTTCACAAGAGAATCTGATAAAATCTACTTTGATGTCTACCTGTAAGACAAAGAAGAAAATTACATTTTGAGATTCTTTCTTGGAAGTCGCCGATTTAACATGCAGTTTTAAAAAAATATCTGATGAGTGAGCCTACAATTAGGCTGAAAGAAAAGGCTGAAGAAACTGAACTATCCTAATATCTGTTATGTACAAAACTTTTACTGAGTACCATATAACAAATATCAGTATCTTGTGTATTAAAATTTTGTGAATCTTTGTGTTCAGTTACAGATGTATCGAATTGTATTGCTACCTTTAGTTTATTGGAAAAAAAAATCTATAAATAAAATTATGTAGAGTTACCATGAGCACCTAACTCTGATTTTGTACTTGTCTTCAGTGCTGCAATAGATTTTTCTCAAAATATAATACTTTTCTTTGTATGACAATGACAGAAATGTCTGCTCCAATAAACAGATGTTGTTTTAGGTTTTGGTGCAAAGGTGTCTAAACGTAGCTTCTGCTCTTCATATAGCAAAATCCAATATAGATTACATTATGTGATGAAGGAACAGGGGAATTGATCTAGTAAAGCCAATTATGAATGCAGCCTGCCCATAACTTTTATTTCAGGGAGACCCTAAAAATAGTATTGTAATGTATTATAAACAAAAGATGTCCATCAATTCTATGCTCTACATGTGGAAAATCTCATTTAGTTTTAATTTCTAACGTGCACCCTCCACAAGTAAAGGTGCTAATTTGAGAGTTTATTATAATTGTGATCTACCTTCTTAAATTTGTGGGCTGAACTTGTCTTAACCAAATAGCTAGATCCATATTATTCCTATTCTTCTCAACTACTCTACTTGTGACAGACAAAAATCAAATTAAAGCAGAAATATAGGATGCTTCCGATCTTGCAGATATTCTTCCTGGTACTACTGAGGAGGACTCTAGAAATACTATATTTTGTTTTGCTTGTTCACTGTTTTTAGCTAAATAGTTAATAGTGACCTGAGAATGCAGGTAGAATGGAACGTGTGTGCTAAACAGAAAGGTTCCATAGTCCTTTCAGTTTGAAGGCGAAATTAATTTTGAGTTTATACAGATGCTCAGTTTCTATCTGTTTGCAAATGCTTAATGTAGTTGTCGCTTTTTCCAGTGATCACGCAGTTGCTTGGCACAAGATCCTAAGAAAATGTGGATTTGATTTAAGGAGTTTTAGAAATGTGCTAAATGTGTGTTCCTGAACACGCCAAAGCACCTTTTTTTCCTTTATGTACTAAAATTCCGCACTGCCCCAAACGCATAATTTTACATTCTATTTCTGTGAACTGGTTTGCTACAGTCTAACTTAAACCAGTAATGCCATTCTCTTTCAAGGGTGAATGCCTATGCAAATAAAACATGATATTGCATTCTAATAATTTCGCTAACCATATGGATAGGCGGTGATTTTACAACAGGGAAATCTGCATGATTCTCCTAGCATTTGTTATTACACACCCCTGCTTTTGCACTCCTTTTACAAGGTTAGTATATCTTCTTCTCTGATAAAACACCCTGATAACTTCAATCTTTTCTGAGTTGGGATTCTCACTTGTAAGTCTTCCTTGTCTACCGTATAACACATCAACCGGTCACTGAAAGATTAGGAGCCACACATTTGATTGCATCGGCACTCCTTTGAAGAGCAAGAGAATGGTGAATTGGTGTATGTAGTAAAATAGGTCTTGTAGTTGACTGGTAAGGGATTCCTATGGCTCTAGAAATTAAATATGTTTCTGCTCCCTTTTGTTTAGATCTTAGATTTTGTTTTCGATACCAGGTTATATGTATATAGTTCAAATTGAAATTTTTATCTACGATCATTAGCATAGAGCTCAATTGTTTAGCAACAAATTAATAGGTTTACTCTGAATTAAAAGTGGCCTAGTACTTACTGATTTTTTCTTGTGGAATTTATATGATGCTGGTAGGTCATATTTCAGTTCTAAAAGTGAATTAAAAAGAATTTAAGCTGTAATGGAAAATCAAATATATTTGAGAAACTGGAAACAGTTGCTACAAGTATGTATGATCTGAATATCTGATACCGGGTTATTGGACATGCTTACGATTACATAAATCTATCTTGTGTCTTGTTGAGTAGCAACAGTTTAATCAGATCAACTTCTATAATGCAAATACTACCTATATTTAATTAAGATACCATTATAAAATTATTTTCACAATAGTTTTGGATCTGCATATTTTAAAAAGCACAAGGGAAACACCTGTGAAACAATAGTATAAAATGATTAAAAGTAAAGAAAACATGTTTTAGCATGCTATTTAAGACGGGTCCTGTAAAAGTATTTGGTATCCTGTATTAAGATAATCTTACAGTAATATTTAAACGGGAACTTTGTGTGCCTTTAAACTGAATTTAATAATAACAACTACTTGTTCTTACCTGCTAAAACTTCCATTCCTATATTCCATTCATCTGCTTTTTTCTGAATATGCTGAGCATGGAAGGAATGCAATATATTAGAGGTTTTCTTGATTTTGATAAATCTGTCTGTCTGTCTTTCTATCGTCTGATGACGATGATCTCCCTGAATACATTTTCACAAGGGTTTTTTTTGTTCCAATACTGCAAACTAAACTTCTAGATTTTGCACAAACTGATTAATATTATGCAAGTTTAATTCTAATATATCTGGAATATGGTGTTAATAAAATGTCTTAGACTATTTATTACATGATACCTGATTTCAGCATCTTATGATTCTAGAACATACAAAATTTTTAATCTTATTGTTTCATACAAGGATGGGTATCAGCACAAATTTTAGACGTACTTGTCGAGTTGATGTTTTGTGTAAGGAATACACAGCTATTGTTGCCATTTGCACAGCTGTTTTGAGAAAAGCCATATCCATGCCTATAAAAATAAAAAGTTTTAAAGAGTTTTAAGCCTCTTTTACTCAGTCACACTTAGTTATTATTTCTCCTGAATTTCTAAATATCTCAGCAGCCTTGAGCAATATCACCTACAGAAAAAAAGTTGTCTTGCCGATGTTAAGAAAAGCTTGATAATGGTTAGCACTGTATATTACCTAGGTTGGAGAACACACATTTTAATTTCACTATTAAGTGCCTAATTCATTTAAGTACTACAGGTAGTCCTCGACTTGCGACTACAACTGAGCCCAAAATTTATGTTACTAAGTCAGATGGTTGTGAAGTGAGTTTTTCCCATTTTATGATGTTTCTTGCCACAGTTGTTAAGTGAATCACTGCACTTGTTAAATTAATTCAAATTAAATTGTTAAGTGAATCTGGCTTCCTTATTGATTTTGCTTGACCGAAGGTTTCAAAAGGTGTTCACATGACCCCGGGACATTGCAACGGTCACAAATGAGTCAGTTGCCAAGTGTTTGAATTCTGATCACGTGACCAGTGGATGCTGCAATGGTCAACAGTTAAATGAAAAATGGTGGTAAGTCACTTT
>JANHFQ010004621.1:38411-48616 GCA_032468035.1 Aparallactus werneri
AATTATACTAAACAAACTGGGATGAATAAAGGTAATCTGATCTATTTTCTCATTCAAGCAACATTTTATTTTATTCATCCACAAATTAATATATCAGCAAACTTTGTAACAGTAATGTAGTATAACACCTACTCAGATGGCTACAATATGTCTAAAAGGCAAATAAAAACAAACTCAAGTGGCTCACATAAGCGAAATGCCAAGGCTTCCAAGGAAAGGTGCTCCTTAAATACAAACATCTACATTGAAAACAATATTTGTTATTCCACTGAGCTCATGTTATAATTTTTAACCCAAGTACTGATTTTTACTGTAGGGGAGAATCTAATTTAAGAACTTAACAAATAAACTTATTAAGCATTCGTTATACAGGAGACTTTATTACTTAAACTTTTAACAGAATATTAAATTCCCAACTTCTAAGATTCTTGGAATAAAACAATCAGTATTACATATTACATAAATAACATAATTTAATGATGATGTTTAAAATTAGCTGCTAGAATTTGTACAGTAGACCAACATATACATGACAGAAGAGAAAAAATTACCTGCAATATGTGGCCGTGTCGGATATTGTTCAAGCAGGAGTTTTGGATTCTCAAAGACATCAACTTGTTGCAAACAACTCTCAAGTTCTTTAAGTTTTAACTTTTTCATGCTTAGAATCTGAGATTTATAATCAGTTATTACATAAAGGGAATGAATGGATACATACATACAAATATTAATGCTTGTTTCCTAGTCTGTTTTACTGTCCTTTGTATCTCAATAAAAATGTTATTTTAAAAATCTGAGGCATACAATTTAAAATACAAGAAAACTCAACATTTATTTATATTTCATAATTCTTAACCCCCCTATCTCCCTTGGATGAAAAAATGATATCCAACAAATAAACTGGTTCATATTACAATAGACTAATCATCTGGATTTGCATTACATTAAGCCATTAATTATGCTCCACAAACCACAACGGCTATTAATACAGCATACTAAACCAAATTTATACTAACATGTTTGATGTTACCAGCCTGGGGGGAAATCCCTTTAATTTTTATGCTCAGAATTTAGTGTTGCTTAACTTTAAACTGCAGAAAAACAGATTATAAATCCAATAAATAAAATTAAAAATAAATAAAAACGGAAAAATTATATGATAGAATATTTAGGAAAATTTAAAATGTTACAAAGTAACACCCTTACATTCTTTAGATGGATATGAATGGAAAAAATTGGGGGAAGGAGGTAGATACAACTTCATACTTCTGAGTTTATGAACTGAAGTTAATTCTGAGAAGCATTATTATATCCAACAAATCTCTTTCCAGTCGAGCTAGACTCCAAGTGTCTTAATCGACATAAGCAAATAATTTCCTGTGGGTTTTGTTTCCGAGTTTCCATTAATTCTGGGATAAATTTGCAGAACATCCTTATACAGAAGGAAAACTAAATTTTATCCGTTTATCCAAGTAGAGAATTTATTTATACAAATAATCGCAAGATCTCTTCGAACCTACACCTCCTAGAACATAGAAAACGCTTTTACCTCTCTGCCCTTTTCTCAGCGATCACGTATTTCCGTTTTGTGCAGGAACTTAAGCCATCCCCCAAACAAAGGAAACAAAGTTCCGTGCCTTTAGTTCCTATTCAGAAAACAGAGCATACGGAACATTTTCCTCATGTCCGTTACTCTAGAAATCCTGGAAACAGAAAAGAACCGAAGGTGATGGGATCTCAATTTGGACACGTCTACCTGGGAGGAATTTTTTTTAAAGAAGTTCGATTTCTGTGGATTGTTATGCTATGCTATTATTTTTTATTTGCCCGGACATTTCAAGAAATGAATTCCGCAATGCCCAGCAGTAGGGTTTGACTTGCACAGAATAACAGAGTTGGAAGGAATTTTGTAGCTCATCTAGTCCAACTCCCCGCCCGAGCAGGAGACCCAATGCCATTTCTGACCATTCAGTATACCATAAGGGGGTGAGTACTTTCCATGGTCTCACACGTTTGAATAGATTCTGCTTGGTTCGATACGTCTCAATTCCTAGAAAAATCCTTCAATTTAAATGTGAGTCATCTGCATACGATTATACTCGTAAACTTATCTAAACATCAAACAATACTGAACCTGCAGTAACTGTTGTTCTAGGATTTTTAACGCCTTCTGTGCTACCAAGTCATTTTCGACTCCAGCGATCACACAGACGAACGCCTTAAGCAACTGTTTATTTTTCACGGGTACCGTTTCTATTTGCCCTAAGCTTGTGCATTTTATTTCCTGCTCGCCTCATCAAGGCTTGTCTTGCATGCCCACATTCTTTGGCTTTCCCTGTGCGTTTTATGCACACAGCATAAAAGTACAGCACAGCTTATTTGAGAAAAAAAAAGTCTTGCTCTTTGGGTATGTAATAGGCTCTTTGGGTATGTAATAGGTATGTTCTTTCTCTACCTTCGCTAGAAATGGATGGCACTTGTTCCTTTGGCACGGAGAAAGTTTAGGAGAAAGTTTCCGATCTGAAAGGTTCTTACACTAAAGTGCCTGCTAGTTGACTATTTAGCAACAACTTGCTATGTAAGAAGACTGGAGAAGTGGCGTGCTTCATCCCTAAGAGCTTTCGGTCCTGCTTCCTTTAAGTTTTCACCCAGCCACAATCAGTGCCTACAGGATCGCGTTAATTAAAGAAAGGTGGGCAGAAGAATCTGGTCGCGAGAAAAGTGCTGCTCGAGGTCCTGCGCATGGTGTATGTGTGAACGCAGCGCCCCTTTCCATGCGGATTAAAGTCTGCTCAAGGGGCAAGTTCAATCCTTGAACAAGCACAGCTCTTGGTTTTCCCGAATCTCTGTGGTGACATTTCTCTTCAGTTTGCCGGACCTTCTGTTAAATACAGCACTTTCTCCCTCCCTCCTGTGACTCTTAAAATGGTTTCTCTGTCATAAAAGTTACAGCTACTGCTGGTTCAGCTTAAATCTCTTGAAGATGAACATTTATCAGGCGTCAGCATTTTCCTGCAGGAAGAGCTAAGATACTTTTTTAAAAACTTACTGTTTTTGTCCCCCCCCCCCCATCAGCAATGCCCCTTTCCTCAACTAAAGCATAAAACAAAAGAATCATAAGGATGGAAGGGACCTCAAGAGATCTTCTAGACTAGTCCTTATACCATATATGTGGGTACATACATAATTTTGTATCTGTCTGTCATGTTTATGTTTATATTAGAGGTAGAGACCCTTTGAGAGCTGTATGCAACGTAATTTCATTTTAATGTATGCCGATTAGTGTACATTCAAAGTGACAATAAAGTTATTCTAAGTCTAAGTTCCACGTCTATTCCAGCCAAAGAGCCATCCGATCCACTTTGGAAAACCTCTAATGATGGAGCACCCACCACTTTCCAACCGGCTCTTCCAGCTGACCCGCTGGGGATGAGGGTCCCGTCAAACGGGCAGCGTTTATCAGCGCGGCCGCCAGCAGCCCTCCCTCTCTCTCTTTTTTCTCCCGGGGGAGACGGGGTGGCGGGTCGGGAAGGTCTCGGTTCTCGGGCGGGCAAAGCAACGAGGGAAGCCGGCAGGCAAAACCGTCCAACACTGTGGCAGAAGGTGGAGGGACAGAGAGAGGAGAGAGAGAGAAAGAGTAGGCGGCCAGGGTGCTGACTTTCCCGGCTATCGCGAGAGGCGCCGCTAGGAGGGAAGGGAGGGGAAAGGCGAGAGGGAGGCAGGTGAGGGAAGAAGCGCAGCCAGAGTCTGAGGAGGGTTTGCGCCGCCCGCAGCGGTTGCCTCGGTGGAGGGACGTCCTCGGCCGCCCTCATGGCGGGTGCGGGGGCTGGAGGGGGCGCCCAGGAGAAGCGGGCCACGGCGACGCGCTTGAAAGCGGCCCTCGGCGCCGCCGCCGCAGCTGAGGAGAGCGAGGCTGCCGGAGAACTCCAAGGGCTTCTGGAGCGGGTCTTGGGTCCCCTGACGGGCAGTGACGACGCCGAGGCGGTGTCCGAAGCGCTGGGGTGGTGCCGCTGTTTGCTGGCGGGCGGCGAGCCATGGGACAGCTTCGTGCAGGCGGTGAGGGCCTACGACCCGGCCACGCTCTGCGGCCTGGTGTGGACGGCCAACTTCGTGGCCTACCGCTGCCGGACCTGTGGCATCTCGCCTTGCATGAGCCTCTGCGCCGAGTGCTTTCACCAGGGCGAGCACGCCGGACACGACTACAACATGTTCCGCAGCCAGGCGGGGGGGGCCTGCGACTGCGGCGACGGCAACGTAATGCGGGAAGCCGGGTGAGTATCGCGAGTGGGAACGAATCTCCACCCCCCCGCGGCTTGCGAATGGGAGGATCCCGAGGGGGCTCAAGCTAAGTATGTGGGGTTTAGAAGAGCCCCGAATGGCCCCGCCCTCTCTTTCTCTGCTTTCTTTTCCCCCCAAGTGGCTTTGAAGGAAGCGCACGTGCAAAAAGAAATTAATAATAACAACCGTGTATGACAGGGTTGTGATCCTGAGGAACAGGTGGATGTAAGCTCCCTATAGAAGGCTGACGCACCTAGGCTGACCCCACCTAGGCTGACGCATCTTACTACTTCATTGGGACTGTAGTAACTCATCTTTGTGGGTGTCTGCTTTTAGGATCCATACTGCCAGTAGATAAGATGTGGTACTTTTGTGCCCATCTAGTACACAATGAAGCCCAAAATTTCTGTTGATGTGAAACATTTATTAAGTGAATTTTGCTCCCATTTCACGACCTTTCTTGCCACAGTTGTTAAGTGAATCACTGCAGTTGTTAAATTAGTAACACGGTTGTTAAGTGAATCTGCTTTTCCCATTGACTTTGCTTGTCAGAAGGTCTCAATGACCCCGGGACACTACAATGGTCATAAATGCAAGTCAGTTCCCAAGCATCTGCATTTTGATCATGTGGCCATGGGAATTGCAACAATTGTAAGTGTGAAAAACAGTCATGTCACTTTTTTCAGTGCTGTTATAACTTTGAACGGTTACTAAGTGAACTGTTGTAAGTTGAGGACTATCTGTACTTTTGTGCCCATCTAGTATGTGTTGAATCAGGGATAAGCTCCTTGAAAGGAGCAAAACCTCACGTGTTCTCTGTAGTATCATAGTATGTAGAATCTGATACATTGTGGCATAAATTTTTGTGGATATGATGAAGTGGTTTTAGTTTGTAAAAGTCATAATAAATTTATTTGTCTTTAAAGAAAACTTACTATTGACATTTGTTGCAAAAACTGACTCTTACATTTGATCTACATTTGTTTGTGAGTTACAATCCTTACTTCAGCAAACAATCCTAAATTATTCTTAGAAGAGAAAGTATCAGTTCTTGGACATGAAAGTTAGGTACCAATATTTCTGCCAGCCAAATTCAAACTCTTGGGATATTTTTCTTGGTCCCTGGAGGCCTATAAGATTATGCTGTTAAAAGTCTGATAGGGTTAGTATCTCCATAAAAACAAAAGCAGAAACATGATAGAAGGCAGAATAATGTGGCTTCATATTTTCTAATTTGTACCTTTTAAGTATGAGATTGAAAAATATACTATTAATAAAAGATACAGTTCTCTTCTGCTCATTAATTGTATTTATGTGTTTATTTCCCCTTTATTGAAGTTTTGCATTAAGTTGTAAGAAGAGTAATGTTGTAGGACTCTGTCTTGTTAAGTTTGCATCTTAACATATAACAGGCCAGTATTTCTTTTTATTCGGTGTTTTTCCTGAAGTTAAAAACACTGAATGGATTCACTACACCATACTAGTGTATTAATTCATGATTATACAGTATATAATTAATAAAACCAGAAAATTGTAGGGTTAAATACCTTATGTGAATTCGTTCAGTAGTACCCCTCTTGCTAGCTACAGACTTGTAGAAGTTTCCACACAGTTTTCTGTGTTTTCCCCAAAATGCCCACGACACTATTACTCCATATCCTCTTAACACTGGTAGAAATTAATTATAATTAAGTCCTTATCCCTTCCATATGAATGTTTATATTATTAGGAGATTTCATAAAGTTGTCAATAGAAGGTCTATGCTAAGGGTCATTTTTGACATTTGAGAAATATCAAATAACTCTTGTCTGTAGTAAGAAATATAGGAGAAATGGGGCACACAGGCTGTTGCATTGAAGAACTGTTTCTAATTTCTGTCCAGGTTGAATCCTGGGACAAAATAATATCCAAGCAAATTACCAAAACAAATTCCTCTCCAACATGCTTTTATTTTGTTGCAAGACAAAATAGTGTATATGTCTATCATAGTTTTTGAAATGTATGTTGACTTCTGAATTTGAATGGTAGTGATGGGAGAAGGAGCTTTGAGACATGGTTTAATTAATACAGCATAGAGAATAATGGAGGGCCAATAGGATAAATTGAAGGATGTACTTGAAAAAATTTAGAAAATATAGATTACCCTAAAGAATGGAGTGAAAAATTACAATAGTGAATTGGGAACAAGAAAGTAGCCTGAGAGAAGAGCTGACTTATGAAATGATTCAGAGAACCATAATGAAAGAGATGATACATGGGGCACATTTCCTTTTTGAAAGTAAATAATGCACTCAAATGTTGGGTAGAGCTGCTGCTGGTGATGCTGGGATAATAGTAGATGTTGCTATGAGAGCATATACTCAGTTCAGTACTTTTTTGGCAGGATGAGATGATTGAATGCTGCCAAACGTTCCTGTCACAGAGAAAGCATGTGATAGTCATCCTATCCTCTGCCTCCATGTCAGTAGTTTGGTACATGAACTCCGAAGTATGCCAGTATGTAAACAAGTCTCAAGTGTTGACTACTCAGTGTGACAGACGCTGCCCATTGTTATTAGTATGAATTTGGAGAGAGAAAACAAAGATACTTGTGGGCCATAGTCATTTTTATTTTCATGCACAAGCAGTTGCACATGGCAGTAGACAAGTTTTTTAATTTTAAACATTATTACATCTTATAATTTAGTGGTAATGATCACTGTAAGTCATAAAGTGATTGCTTATAGTTTTGAATATATGAACCCAGTCACTGAGATTGTAAGTAACAGTTTATGTTTATTACATATTTATATGTAATAAACATATTACATGTTTATTACAAACTAACTGTGAAATTTCCTGCATTGTATGTTGTTACCTGAATACAATATCTGAAGAATCCTGGAAGATACAGCAGCATGATGAATCAATAAATATTTTCTCCTGTATTTTAGCACTTTGGGGAAACAAACTAAGATTTCTACATGAAGACAGTTTTTGTATTTAGAAAAAGACTTGCCACACTAAAATAAAAAATTGCTCAATGAATGCCTGTGCATGCGCGTGCATGCACACTCACCCACAACCCCATATTACATTTTCTCTCACTGCCCATAATACAAAAATCTTTTTCCAAAGTTTTGGTCAAAAAGTCAGATAAGATGTGGAGTGGGGCAGCGGTATATAGATCATTGGTATTGATATATATGGTGATAATGCCTTAATTTTTTTGTTCAGGGGAACTTTTTGAATGGAGTATTATTATTCAGTCAGGAAAATGAAAATAGTAATGAAATTAGTTTTCCATGTCTCTTTAAAGAAGCAGGTTTATCCCACTCTGCTGATATTTATGAGAGTTAATCATTTATTGGACATAATTAACTGAGCAAGTGTTGACACCTATGAAACAAGTTCTTTCTAATGGGTCTTACAAGGGGTTTTTTTGTTTACATTTTGGAAATGTAACTGCACTGATTGGAGGTGCTCCTAAGCAAAAATGTAAATAGTGAAGTGATGGTGTGGCAAAGATGAAAAACCAAACCTTTTCTTACTGGAAAGGATTATGGAAGATGATGTACTTGAATACTTATTTACATGAAAATAAAATTTCATTGCATTCTAAAGATATTGCATACGAGTTTACACCTGAGTTATTCTATGCCAATAAAGTTCTTTATTTGCTCTTGGAAAAAGAACATATACTAAACGTAATAAGTTTTGGTTTAAATTCAAAAATTGTACTCCAAAATGTTCTGCTTCCAAAACTTCAGGCAGAATCTGCCCACCTGTTTTGCTTAGGCTGAGAATGCTTCCTCTCAGGATGCTATGGGAAAGTGATCAAAAGCAGTCATTCTTGTTTTATACTGTGTAGCTCAGAAATTCACTGTGTCAAACCCCTTATGGCAGTTCACAATCTAGGAAGTAGGCTTTTCAGGAATTCAAAGGAGGCAGGTTTATTACAATGAGCAAAGAGGTGTGATTATAGAATCTTGAAAACTGTGCGTAGTGAGTGTAGTTAGTATATTAGGGCTATGCTTTTTATTGCCTTCCAGCGAACTTGATTTAATGGGAAGAATGCTACTTGTTTATCTTAAACCACAAAAATGTCCATCTGTCCTTATTTTGCTGTATTTTAGAAGCTTAGTTTTCATTCTTAGGTCAGATAATTCCATCACAACTGCCTCTTAAGGTTAAGATGGTTCTTCTGCTAATATTTTGGAAGGCAGTGACATTTACTCTTTTCCATTGAGCTTTAAACTGAAATATATGGTGGAAGGAAGGGCTGAACAGAGGCAGGGTAGACCTGCATGCACATGGCCCCAGTCTTCAACTTTGAGCTTTATCATCTGCAATGCTTAATTACTGTGCACACTTGCAACCTTAGGTGCTTTTTAAGATCAATAGGGGAATAACATGAAATGGAGATATACATAGTCCTCAACTTACAACTGTTTGCTTTATGGCAGTGTGAATTAAGCCTCCAAAAAGTTACGACCTAAATTTGTCATCAATTACAACAGCCTCGGAAAAACTCAATTATGATCTAAATTTGAACTTATGACCGACACTACACCCCCACAGCCACATAATCGCAATTTGGTTACCTGGTAATGGACTTGATGGTCACCACAAGGTAAAAAAATATGTTGAGACTCTAGAAAGAGTGCAGAGAAGAGCAACAGAGATATTTAGGGGACTGGAGGCTAAAGCATATACTGTAAAGAATGGTTGCTGGAATTGGGTATGTCTGGTTTGATGAAAAGAAGGATTAGGGGTGACATGATAGCAGTGTTCCAGTATCTCAGGGGCTGCCACAAAGAAGATGGAATCAACCTATTTTTCCAAAACACCTGAGGGAAGGACAAGAAGCAATGGGTGGAAACTAATCAAGGAGAGAAGCAACCTAGAACTAAGAAGAAATTTCCTGACAGAACAATTAATCAGTGGAATAACTTGCCTCCAGAAATTTTGAATGCTCCAACACTGGAAGTTTCTAAAAAGAGATTGGATAACCATTTGTCTGAAGCGGTGCAGGGTTTCCTGCCTAAGCAGGGAGTTGGACTAAAAGACCTCCAAGGTCCCTTCCAACTCAATTCATTACAATTATTCTAATTGTAATGACTTGCATTTATGATCAGTTGCAGCATTGTGAATCCCCCCCCCCCCCGGTTTCCATCAGTAAATGCCACTGGTTAAATTGGATTGGCATTTACAAACATGATAAAAATGATCATAAAATCAGATCCAGTCATGTAATGACTTTACTTATGAGTGCAATCTATATCTATAAAAGAGAGGTATGTGTGTGTATATGTCCGCTATAGGCACTTACATGCCTGCACCAATGCTGCTCAAACTTGCAACATACATACCTTGCCTTTGCGAGATCAGCACTGGGGGGTGGTCTGCACCCCCGAAAAATGGTGCCACAGTACAGATCCCCAGGAACAAATCTCAAAACCTGCAATGCACATGTGCATCACGTGCATGCGCAGAACACATCAACAGGTCCGTCAGCCCCCTTTCAGACGATGGTTGCCTTCCGCTGCTGCCTGAGCTGCCTGGCTCCCTTGCACCGCTTCCCCTGCCGCCCAGGGCTGATGGTGAACTTTGGAAGTGGAGAGGGCCGGGCTTCCGAGAGACACCAGACTCAGGCGCTGCTTGAAAGGTGTCCGCCCATCGTAAGAGCAGGCAGTCTTTCCACTTGCTTTTGGGGCAACTGCCCCCATGCCCGGAAAGATAGCTGGCTGGCAGGGCAGTAGTTGGGTGGCAATGGTGGAGGCAGTGGGGGTGGGGCTGCCATTACCCCAAAAGCAAGGAGAAAGACTGACTGCTCCTATGCTGGCTGGCCACCTTTCAAACAGTGCCTCAGGCCACCATAGGAGCAGCCACCCATTGGCCTTGTTTACAGGCCTTGTTTACAGGCCAACGGGAGCCCCGGGAGGCGG
>JANHFQ010004624.1:52683-65255 GCA_032468035.1 Aparallactus werneri
GTCGGCAGTTTGGTGGTTCGAATCCCGAGTGCTGCGTAACGGAGTGAGCTCCTGTTACTTGTCCCAGCTTCTGCCAAGCTAGCAGTTCGAAAGCATGTAAAAATGCAAGTAGAAAAATAGGGACTACCTTTGGTGGGAAGGTAACAGCGTTCCGTGTGCCTTCGGCATTTAGTCTTCAGACAGCGCTGGCTCTTCGGTTTTGAAACGGAGATGAGCACCGCCCCGTAGAGTCAGAAATGACTAGCACGTATGTGCGAGGGGAACCTTTACCTTTACCTTACAGTGGTAATTTCAGTGCCTTGAAACAACTGTTTTTTAAATGTGATTCTATCTCAAATCTTACCTACCAGTTTTTTTTCTGTTCCTATTGTTTATATAGACATCTGTCAACTGAATTCACTTAGCTGATGCAATAAAAACTCTAATATATATTATATTGCATCTGGTCTTTATTTATAGTAGTTTCTACTTGTACCTGATTTTTTTTTATTTGTAGTTTGGAATTTCTGGTCAGAAATCTATGCCAGCAAAATTTCCATTGAATTTCCCCAATGAGTTTATGTGTTGCCCGCCTTTTCTCCTTCTACACTTCCAGCTTTGAAGAAATGGTGAAGTACTATGGAATAAAGCCAAAATCTGGTGAAAAGGAGACCACACCGAATTATGTTTTCATGGTTTGGTATGAATTCTGCAGTGAGTTTAAGGCTATTTGGAAACGGGAGAACAAAAACATTTCCAAAGAAAGGTAAGGTTTTAATAAAGCCATTAATATTGTTTTAGAAGTCTGGGGAGCTGTTCTTTTTCAAACTCAACAAATTATACTCCTGTATTTCTCAGGCGTCATTGTTTTCTTTGAGATCAAATGGACCTCAAGGAAAGATTATTCCCTCAGGGTGCCTAGGAAAATTGACCAAAGGGATGCTGTCCCCACAAAAAGATAAACACATATAATCTGATAAATTACACTTTCTTAACCCCTTCCAATTGCTAGCTAGTGAAATGAAAAAGGAGCTGTGCTAATTTGGAACAGATTGCTTCTCTTTGCACTTTCATGTTGGACAACTTTAAGTGGGGCAATATTGGTTTTGCAGACAGCACTGACAAACAAAAGTGAAGTTAATATGTCCACACTTGTATCAAAGGGAAGCCTGTGGGATTCAGAACCCATTTAGCACAGTGTCAAAATCCATTTTCATCAATATTTTCAGACTCATTTGCTCCTTTCTGCATTGCTTACCTTTGGTGAACGGAGGAGGCGCGGAGGCCAGGCATGGAGATTAGCTGGGCCACGTGGCAAAGGCAAGATATATAGGGTGGGGCGAAGTGGGTGGGGTAGGGCAGGCTGGACGGAGCCATCCAGTGGTGCAATTGTTTCTATGAAAGTGCATTTTACGCAGGCACAGCGCAGCACTCAAAAACCGCCCTCGGTGTCAGTGCTGGAGAGGTGAGCTATATTTTAGTTCAGCTGAGGCGTGGCAATCTGCTCTGCCATGTGAATCAGCTGAGCTAAAAAACAAGGAAATTTAGCAGGACAGGAGAAGAGCAGGGCAGGTGGGTGGGGACAGCCTGAGGTGATGTTTGTCGGTTCTCCGAACTACTCAAAATTTCTGCTACCAGTACGCCCAAACTGGTCTGAACTAGCTGAATACCATCTCTGAAACAGCCCAATTAAAGAATCCCTAAGACCACCCCCACCAACACTGACAGGCAAGCCACTAGAACAGGGCTGTCAAACTCGCGACCTACACCAGGTTTAGCAAAGGGGGGGAAAGTCATGATATGCTGCTGTGATGATGCAAGTTTGACATACCTACGCTAAACAGACAACAAACAACACTCTAGCACTGATGATGATGTTACCTAATTTGGATAATGAAATGTCTGCAAGAAATCAAGTGAGCTCAGAGAGTGAATAGGGACCCCTCATGTCAGCCCTGAGCTACAAATATTCTCCTTTATTAGTGTAATTGGAACCTGTTTTATAAATACCTCAAATTCTGTTAATCATAGGAATTTAATATGTTTTGAGAACGTATTATGGTAGCAGCTGGTTATATAAGATCCATTCTGCTGGATTTGATACCAAATCAGTCTTTTGGTATCAAATCACTTCATGCCTTAATTCCTACCCTTTCCTCCCTTCATCCTTTGAAGGAAAAGGAGGTCATGGGGTTAAGTAATCAACATTTTTCCAATCCTCAGCCCTGACATAATACTTATGTATTCTTGAAAAGGTGAAAACTTTATACTAGCAAACAGCAAAAATATATTTTAAAGCTAGTTAGTATTGTTAACACATGAACAATTTTATTTAATGTTTGTAATTACAAAATATGCACTTTTGTAATGATCTTGAATTGGGTAATAAGTGTGAGTGACTATGTTTGTGTTTGATATTTGACCTACTATAAAAACATTTAGATTTTAAAATATGCTTTTCTCTAAAATCAACTAGATAAGAATATTAACAATTTGGACTGAAAGTTACAGTGCTTAATTTTATAGATTTTTTTTATAAAAAAGGGTTTGCTTGTTTGTTTTTCCATAGAAAATTCTAGTCTTACTTATTTCCATTATTTTCTAGGATGTATGAACCATTACAGAGACAATTCTGTTCTTTTTTGAATTAGTGTCAAACTGGCATTGCAGTTCTTGTTTTCATATTTCACAGTAACTGAAATTTATGAAGTAATTTTCTTGGCCACTGACTGACAGCGTTTTGTAATAAAAACAGAACTTTGATGGGTCTACTTTAAATGTCACTTAGAAATGGACAACTGATAATATTTAGCTAGTCAAGATTTACAGCTTCTGTGCCACTGACCAGCAATAATACAGTAATGCAACTAACCATATTGTATATTGTAGTCCTACTGACTCAACCAAAATAGTTATTAAAGAAGCATAGGTTTTGCCGCTAAAGTCCATGGATCACATTTTGTTTATACTCAACTCTGTTCAACAAGACATTCCAGTGTTAGACAAAAATTACAGTTTGATCTCTCAGTGAGCCAGGTAATAGGAATGCATAGCAATTTTTTGGTTGTTTGTTTATAATGTGGACCATGTGTTATTGAAACACCATCAAAATGGTTATTAGAGATCAAGAACAATTCATGAATTAAGAGAAAGAGAGCCAATGTATAACAGTTTAATATATGTCTTCAGTACAAACTGAGATATCAAAATGTAATGCCTGGAATGTCACAGGATTTGCATCTTGTTGTCATTATTGGAATTGGTACTGCATCGTAATGACTCTGATGAAGGCTATACTGGCCTGATAGGTGCTTTCTTGCAAGGGAAGGACTATGGTTCAGTAATAGAACACATGCTTTGCAATTAAGCATTCCAAATTCATTTCATAGTATCTTCAGGTTGAGTTAGAGAAGCTCTGGGAAACTGCTCCCAGTCTATCAGTGCTAATTTGATTAATGGGTTGGATCAATGAATATCTCTGTAAAAGGCATTTTGTTATGAAAACTCTTACTGGTAGTGAATGTAGGTTAGGTCAGATCCTATACCAGCTCTAAAAATTGTAGATAATAATTTTTCCAAATTTGTCACATAAGAAAATAGATGTAGATTTTGTGTTTGCTTTATAAAGTATAGCTGTTTAGGAAAATAACTTTTAGGTGGTAAACATATATCATTTTAAAAGTCCTAATAATACATATTTTTATTTTGTTTTAGACTCCGAATGGCTCAGCAATCAGTGAGCAAGTTAACTTCAGAAAAGAAAGTGGAAACGAGGAAAATCAATCCAACTGCCAGTCTAGTAGGTTACATTCTTACTGTGATTCTGGTTTCTTGTTCTCTTTTAAATATAACTGGAAGTTTTAGTTAATTCTTATGTAGTTAATCTATTAGAAAGCAAGTATGTATTTTCAATTTTAGAATAGACATCCTGAAGACTTTTTTTCCTGCAGTGGCATTATATCTTGGAGGCAGCTTACAAAATCATTGTAGATCTTAACTCAACATGTTTCTGTTTAAAAAAAATAATCTGAATGTTAACTGAGCATTGGCATCCTTTCCTGCTGCATTAAATAATCCCAGGAATTGTTTTTGCCTTTCAAGATTCTTTCCATTTCTGAAATATGAATATGAGACTGTAGATAGAAAAGATAGTTAATGGCACATTCCTATAAGATGCCCTCTAAATTTATCATTTTAATTTACTTAAGAACATGTTCTGGATTGCTGGATATTGTCCAATATTGGCTGCTGTCTTTTTTATGGAATTTTTTTTGCTGCATGTAGATGCTAAATATAGTTAGTTATAGTTATAGCAAGCTAGAGGGAATTGAGTCCAATATATTAACAAAGATGACTATTTGAGGGACAGTCTGATGTTGAGCTTGTATATGAAATCAAAATAGAGCTTGCTATTAATTTAGTAGAAATCATCCAAAATAGTATATGATAATCTATGGCTATCAAGTTTGTATTGGGTCTGGTCTACAGCTACATTATCATGCAGTTTTCCACATGGACTGTGTAAAATACTCATTTTTGAAGGAAAGGGAATGGAAAATCCCTACAAGTACCTGGCTTCAAATCATGCCGTTACTCTTTTTTTTTAAATTTCTACAACTTTTAAATGTGTTTTTTTCACATTTTTAATTTTTACAGACATACACTGTTGACTAAATGTAGGGGCTTTTTGAAATATACTTGCTTTAAAACATATCCTTCCTGTCTTAGTATGGCACTCCAGGAATTAATTTTCTGGAGAAAATGGAGGAAAGGGAAGCTTATGTCTACTCTAGTTTCAAATTGCTCCATTCTTTTCGCCTAAACCATATACTCCCTGCAGTTTAAAAACTGATGAAAACAAAGAATGATGATAAACTCCTTTTCTCTTAAACAACAGAAAGAAAGACTACGTCAGAAAGAAGCCGGGGTGACTCCCAACTGAAAGAAGACCCCCAAAACCAAACAAAAAACAATGAAAGTGTGACCTTGATGATGCTACACGTTGTCCATTCCCTTCAGGAGTACCTTATTTTAGATGAAGTTCTGTGTTGTTTTTTTCTTCCGACAATCCACCAAAGACTTTTCAATCCCTTGGTTTATACTAGCAAGGGAATGCAAAGAAGTTTGTTTACACGGGAATTAGGAAGGGTTCCCCAGTTAACTGTTTCTTATGTGGTTGAAACTGAATGGTTTTTTTAAAAGCAAAGAAGGTTTCTATGCAAAGTGCACTAGTATGGAAGAGCAAATCTTGATTTTAGGCAGGGAAATAAATAGCTTTATATCATCTGCAACAGATGTATGGGATTGGCTAATATAAGTCTATTGAAGATTTGCTGAATCAGTGTCTGCTTATAATTATTTTTATGGCATTCAAAGGATTAAGTTTATCTTCTATATTTTATTATAATTATTTTTATAAGAAGCTCAATCTATGCATAGGAATAGAAATACATTTTTGCATATATGGAGCGAGAATTAATATCAAAATGTATGCTGCACTTGTATTGACTGATGTTTTGAGTTTTGTTCTTATTTTAATGGTAAAATGAAGCAGGTATCTAGATGAGGTTCAGATAGCATACATTATTTATAATCATTTAATTGGATGCTGTGTAAAAACTGTTTCCATTATTTGTAATTAATCTAAAACAAAGCCTATATTCTTTAACAGTTAACATTTTGATATAACCAATGTTTAGATATTTCTACATAATTCTGTGAGTACGCATGTGTCTGGAACAGAGTGTGCACACTAATATACAAACACATTTTCTACTTACATTATATGTGTGTATGTGTGTATGTATTGCTGCCTAGATTAAGAAAAAAATACATCATTGATCCCTCATTTTTCATGGTGTAACAACTTGTATGAAGGGCATCTTAGAATTAAAATGATAATTTAAATGAATAAACAATAAAATTAAAATGTAATCCATGTCCTACATCAGAAGCTAAATGGTCGCAAAGCAAACCACATGACAGAGAAATAGATTGTAAAAGATTGCTGGGTGCTACAACCTCATTTAGGTAAAGTTTTGCTGTACAGCAATGCCGGCAATACTTTCACACCAGCATGTGTTGTTGTCCTTTGTGAATATTTGGGCTTCCTATATTGGACAAAAAAAATGATGTATTTATTACTGCTGTCTTATTTACAGACTGTCACTAAACAAGATAGCCATTCAGGGGTTGGCTCCAAACATTTTAGCAAAGTGTTCTCTGCCCAGTTACTCTTTGGGCATGGCCTAGTCAGTCTCCTGCACCATGGTGAGGGGCATTTTTCACCCTCCCCAGTCTCCAGAGGCTTTCCTTGAGCCTCTGGGAGAGTGAAAACAGCCTCCCCTGGGCTCCAGAGTCCCTCCTGAGGCCGGAAACAGGCCTGTTTCTGGACTACCGGAACTTCCAGGAGGCCCATTTTTTTGCCCTCCCCAAGCCTCTGCACCTGGCATCCAAAACATGCCACATGGAGACTCCTGGGAGGGGAGGGGTAGGAGGGAGGCAGGGGCCAGCCAGGGTTGGGTGGGGCCAACCAGGAGTGGGATTTGGGGGTTCTGCGAATTGGGCAGACTCTTAGCAAGAGGATCCCCCAAAACCCTGCGAATCCCCAGCAGCCCACTCCTGTGACCACTAAACAAGGAAGCGTTGTAATAATAATTACTTTTTAATTGCCTAAATTGATGCTCCGGCTTATGCTTGAATCAATAACTTTTCCCAGTTTTCATAGGAAAAATTAGGTACCTCGGCTTCTATTCAAGTCGGTTTATACTCGAGTATAAACGGTAGATTAAAAATAGCATAATGTTAAAAAGTAATGAAGCATAGGCCAAAGTTTTTGACTCAACAGCTGAAGAAAATGTAGATTCAGAAGTTGGTAATTTTTAGTTTATTTATTTATTTATTAAATTTATATGCCACACATCTCACCGATAAGGTGGCTCTGAGTGGCTATAATCAGGTCTAAAAGTAGCATGAAAAATATTTCCCCTTCTTGTCTCAAAGAAAGACGTGCCACTGAATCTGAGTGGCATGAGTTTCCAGCTCTTTTACTGCAGGGACCTAAAGAAAGGCTGTTGTTATGTCATCCTTATAGCCTCTGCCTGTTCTCCTTTTTCAGGGATGCTTTGCATGTTCAGAAGCACAAGAAGCATTTTTTGTTCCTCAAAATGTCCCAATTTTAAAGATAAAAGAAAAGTGTATTTAGTCTTGAATTATGATTGAAGCCACAGAGGGTATGAAAAAAATGTAAAAGAAAAAGACCGCATGATAAATAAAGACTTGGGAAGTGAATGCATGGTTATTCAATATGTCTTGTTAAAAGTAATTAATTAACTGTGAAGAAAAAAATTCAAATATGCAATATGTAATTTCCTTTTTATCTTTGCACAATTAAGGAAAAGGGCTCTAAAGTGATGATTATGATTGCTGTTGAAACATGACATCTGTAGAATACATAGTTAAACAGTTCCCAAAAAGAACTATTGTTGATGTTAGTAGTGAACATCAAAATATTATTATTCTCTTAGACAGAAACATGACATACTTTTCCCTGTCTTGAACGGAAACCAATACAATAAATTGAGAAAATTAAAATGGTTGTGTAAAATGTAATAAAGATTTTTAGTTTTGTGAAAGTTCACTAAATTATCAAGTAGTTACGCACGTAATATAATAAATTCCCCACTTCACAAACTGTTTTATTTGCCATATACAATGTCAGATCTTTTGCTTCTAAGTTTTGACAACTATCCATAGGTAAACCAAATTCTTCTGAGTCTATCGGTTTCAAATTTTAGACTCACAATCCTATTCAAATTCCAAAATTAGAAGTGTGTAACAGTTGCTTTTTTACAGGACCTTTACACACTCAAGGAAAAAAAAGTAAAAACATGGTCATTTATACTGAGACAGAGAGAGAATGAGACTTAGTGGTTAATTAAATTTTATTTAGTATAATTCAGTGTCATTACTCTTTATTGTGCAAATATATGGCAGCTCACCATTTTCAGTTAAAAAACTAACATGACAAAAAGTCTGAATATATCTGTTTATATTTTGCAACTAATAGATGAAGTCCCACTTAATGTTATTTTGTAACATTTTAAATGAATCAATTTATTTTGCAAACTGGAAGATATGGTATCATAATCTGCATTATATCAACGTCAATACAGAAGAACAAAAGAAAGATATATGTGTATCATTTTCCATGTTTCACCCAAGTTGTTGGAATAGGAAAAATAGAAGTAGAAACATATTTTGTAGAAAAGGAATGTCCAGAAACTCTACACCTTTTACCCAATCAAGAGAATATTCGGATCATATCACCAATTAAATCCAATATCTACACATCCTATTTGAGTCTGTATTTTTCTACTAAAGTATAGATGAATTTCTTTGTCCTGGTTGGCTTGGATTGCTATGATGTACTTCAGAGAATCTCAGTTTATAGTTGGATGAATGATATTGTAGTTCTATGTGTTTATAGACTTTGGAATGGTATATCAGAAGCTATATGAGGTACAAATCAGCCAATCAGTAAATATAAATATACTGAAAATTAGAGAGCAGAGTAAAAACAAAACCAATCATAAAATATAGCTTTGATTTGTTCATCTTAAATGTTTACTAAGTATTTTAAAATTTAAAGGCATTGTGGAAATAATGTATTTAGAGTGGTGTGGTTGCCTAGAGGTGGAGCTCTCGCCTCACAATCAGGCTGTGAGTTCAACCCTAGGTAGAGGCAGATATTTGGGCACAATGAAAATATATCTGCTGAACAAAACTCTGCATTGTTGAAGTAAGGGCATCCAGCCAGTAAACACTCAGCTAGCTCCATTTAGTTGCCTAGACTCCACCCCGCAAGGGATTATGGGGTCATTAAAATATGATGATGTGGAAAAATGTATTTAGGAATGTACTTATTTTTTTACATAATAATTGGATTCTCGATGTAATATTCCTGTCACAGCTGTCTTACTAGAAAGTAGATTGCTATTCCCATTCTACCTGCCAACCTATTGTTCCAGAGATTCTCTGCCCCTTTACTAACAACATTTCTCTCTTCATATTTATGTTATTATGGTGGGGAGAGGTTTTTTTTTTAATTTATAAACCAACTGACTTTATTACCACTCTGGTCCATGTTCTATCTATAGAAACAGGGAAAACCAATCTCCAACTTATAAATCAGACAACCCACAAGGAGGCTGTTACCATTGTAGCTGAAGGCCTAGGAAAAGAACCAGATTTTAAGGCTCATCCAAATAAAAATAGGGCGAGGATCTCTGGGGGAATATCATTCCAGAGAATATGCACTACGGAAGATAAGCACCAGTCCCTTGGCTTTTCAGGTGACATTGCTTAATCAATAGAACTTGAGAATGCCAGCTTTGCCAAACCATGTAAAATGGACAGCAAGTAACTTGAGCCTATGCCATGAAGGGCTTTATAGAGGATAACCATAGTTTGAATTTCATTCCCAATGAAATCTCCAGGAAAAGATATTTTGTGGGCATAACAAAACATACCCACAATAGAATAGAATAATAGAGTTGGAATGTCTTCTAGTCCAACTCCCTACTTAGGCAGAAACCCTATACCATTTCAGACAAATGGTTATCCAATCTCTTCTAGCCATTGCAGTACATTGCAGATCTGGGGAAGACAATAAATGTGACACTGTGGTGATTTTCAGTCATCCGCGTCAAATACCTTGAAGATATTTCATTTCTTATTCAAGAAGCTTCTTCAGATGGATGAGAAGTGAAACTGAAGAAGCCCCTTGGATGAGAAGCTTCAAGGAAAAATAAAGTCCAGTTGCCTTTTGAAAAAGCACCTTTGGGATAATGTGACTCCTTACCTCACTGAAACTGAGTCTCAGAGAATTCTATAGCATGTCAACTCAGCAATAAACATAAAACATTTTTGCACTCAAGACAATATATAGTATTATAGCCAATTACAGCACTTTTGCAATGCAAATCTGAATGAATGTAGAAGCTTTCAATGGCAAATTGACATTTATGGGTCAAAGTTGCATGAAACGTAGAGTAAATTGGTTTTCTTTTTGCAGAATCCTTTTTGCAGTATTACCATAACAGCAGTCTCTTGCTTGGCTAGTCCTGATAATTGTGATGTGTCTCAGAAAACCTTTTGTTCTAAGGCCATTTACCCTTCAGATAGAGCACATTTCTGGGATGTTTTGTTTATTTAAAGTATTCTGACTTAAGCACTGGGAATGGATCTGAATGATATACAGTACATTAATAACTAGTAACTCCTTGGCCTAGCCTACATATCTGTATTCTGATATTTAAGTATCTTACTCAAGGCAAGAGAAGTAATCTATTTCTTGATGCAACATAGATAATTAGAATGATTATAAATGTAATCAAACCTTGGATTTAAGGGCATTCCCTTAAGTCAACATAGAATACTGTATGTGATTCTGTTCTGTAAATATAACTTACTAACTGATGATCCGGCCTTGCCCGGGTGTATATCCCTGGACGTGGGAAAGGCGTCTTACATTTTTCTTTCCTGACTCCTGTGGCTGCAGCTGTGGTCTGTGGGGTTGGGGCCCTTTTCTTTCTTCTTTTTCTGGGTCTGCTCCATGGAGAACCTGCAAGCTGTCAGTAGCTGCCAAGCTGTCAGCGAGGCAACTGTTTGTTTTTGAATTGGTGCACATGCACAGTGCCTCTTTTTTTACAGTTTCCTGGGGGGGTGTCTTTTGCCCCTTTTTGGGGGTGAAAGAGGCACCGCACGGACTGCAGACCCCGACAGTGACCGTCTCGCAAGGGTAAGGAAGCTATCTTTAAATTTTGGGGAAAATTAGTGCAGGAATGTGGATTTGTATACGCGACATACAAACATACTTTTTTCGGGGCTTCTCTTTTATATAGAAGAAGATGTCCCTGGAAAGGTGTGTTATATCTGCTTGTGAGGCATAGGTGATTGCATGTACATATGCAAGGAGTAAATATTACTGCAGGGATACCATTCCTGTAATGATTTCAACTTATTTTAATAAACGTTATTTTAGTATTTAGAAAAAGATGTGTTGTTGTTTTTTTTTGTAAGAAAAGGCTTAATTTTATCTACCTGTTGAACAAAACTATCTTGCACATATGTAATTAATAACTGAGCAGCTGAGTGATGAGTTGCTGTTGATTTCTTACTGTGCAATGAGATGGCATTAGAAATGACTTGTACATTAAAAAAACAAATTTCACTTTTGCAAAATTAATTATGTTCATTAACAGTATTTACTGAGTAACGATCTTTACGAGACATTTGTTAAATGCCATGTTTATTCCCCCCCCCCACTATTAATCATTGAGGCAGCTGTATCCTTTTGAATAACTGGATGTTACCTTGTTTGAAGATTAAAAATGAAAAGACAGCTTTTATATCTGTTCTGCTAAATTCTTCTCCACTGAATGTTTATGTCATGTCTGTCTGTTTAAATTCATTTCTGTTCCAAATAATGTACATTTAATATCCTTCCAGGGATATTCTGTGGTCTCCCATCTAACTGCCTAGGCAGCTTGTATACTCCCAACCATACCATGCTCCAGAAACACTCAATTTTTAATTTCCTACGGCATGTCTTTCCTCAAACACAAAAGAGCCACTATTAGACAAGCAATGAACTATATACAGTATAAACTATATTAAGCCAAGGCCTGCCCAACTGGTGATGCATTAAGTCAAATAAAGCTAATCACATTTAAGAGCTGCACCTTCAAAAATGCTTTGAAAAAGATAGGATTCTGTAATTACTCAGTTCCTTAAAGTAGGGAAATCATTTTCTCAAAATTCTTTTAAAAAACAGATGTTCTTTAATGAGAGGTGAGAAGCACTGAATACGTATGAGCACCAACTCGCTTTTTCCAAGACAATTTTGAAGTCTTCACAGCCCTATCAGCTACACCCTGCCCTTGACAATTCCCTTCCTGTTTCTTTAACCTCAAATTGCACTCTGTTGAGATGGATTTTGTTTAACAATGTGTACGCCTAAATTATATCAAGCCAGTGGAGGGAGGAAAGATGTTGCAGTCTCTAACTGGCCTTTCCATAGGAAGGGCAAAGAGAAGGGATTAGTTTGGAAAGAGGAAATGTAGCCAAACAGCAATCAGAAAAATGCAGGTTCTAATCTGAAATGGTCTGCAGGAGGGGAAAGCAAATGCCATCACTTGACCTTTCCTATGTTGCATTATTGCTACTCCAAGAAATCAAACTTCAGTGTTTAAGGGCGAAATTATTCAATGGCTAAGCTCCGAATAAAATAAAATAAACATTTCCAACTCCAGAGCTGTTGAACTAAATCTCAACTTTTTCATCCCATCTCTAATACCAATTTCCTCTCAAATTAGAAGATCCCTACAACATACCAGGCCGGCTCTGACCGACTCCGATTGGGATCTCTTATGAGGTCCTATATCGTTGCAATGAGGGTGGAGAGACGAAACTATTTCGCCACCCTCGTTGCATCTGCAGAGAATTGCCCGGCCACCCTGTTCAGGGTTGCCCGCTCTCTCCTAAATTCGGGGACAGCGGGTGACCCTTTGCAGGGGTGGGCCGAGGAGTTT